>CAJPEX010000899.1:0-75479 GCA_905338405.1 Notodromas monacha
GGATTAATCTGCTCAATCAGTCATTAATTTTTTTTCGAAACATATCAAAGCATATTTCTTCCCTTTTCTCTTCCCTGTGTGGATAAAAAATAGATAAAATGCTTATAGAAACCTCAAGTCTTGGAGGTCTGAGTAGGAAAGCCTTTGCCTTAGGGATGATGAGGTTCTCATTAAAAACAATTTCTAGTTTTCAATGAGTTTTGAAATCTGAATCTCCTAGTTTTAGAGATTCAGTGGGGGACTTGAACCTAATTTAACCTAAAGAGATTTGAGTTATGGACATTAAAAGGTATGTCAATTGCTTGAAGGTGCATATGCCTTTAACTAGTTGTAAATCACTGTCTCTAAACTGGGCGAAGAAAAAAAGGTTTGCGCTATTGTTCTGCATCAGCAGAAAAACGTGAATAATTTCAGAGGCAGCTCATAGGCTCATTTCATGAAGCATTTGCTTTCCTGATTTCATTTAATTATGCAGAGAGAGATCGCAAATTATCGTGGCGGGTATCCTTTCGGGGTCTTTCATTGAACTGCTGACTAGAAGATATTGGCCAAAATCGAGTTTCTATTTGATTATAAGGCATTTTTGCATACATAAGAATTGTGAAATGCATTGCTTTTCTTCGGATTGAAATTACGACCTTTTAGTCCGCCCGTGAGGAATTTTTTTATTACTACATTTGAAGGGAAACATGACTGCGAATCCTATATTTTGCGTACGACGCGATTCCCGTCGAAATTTCATGACGAGCCATGAATTCCAAAACTTGGCTGGAATCCACATTTGATTAGTCCTTGCCTCGAGCTAAAAATAAAATCGATATAAACTTCGCACCTTGAACCGAAGCTTAATGATCCAGTAAAATATTTATATTTTTTTTTCGAGAAATAAGGGCATTGACAAGTCGGTTTTTTTCCACTTTTAATTTATCGCTCATCTGAACTCCCCCAAATCCACATTTTTTCAAAGTTTGCTCGTTTGAAATGAAGCCCTGGAAATTTCTCCAAATAACACGACACATATTCGGGATTTTATTTACCTCAAAGAATTATTTGATGCATAAAACTTGGGACATCAGCCGGGTGCAGCCAGGGACACATATTCCAGTGGACACCTTGAATGTGTTCTTAGTTTTGCAATAAATGTTTTATTCTCAATTCAAAGAATTCAACACAATGAATCCAACCCAACAAAGATAACTTCAAAATAAGTAAAGCATCAGATTTGTGCACAAATCATACCAAGAATGAATGAAGTGATTATTCATCTCCAAGAGTTCAGAGAAGACTGCTTAATAATTCAAAATGAAAACAACATGTTATTGTTTTCTTGGAACTGTCTAGTCCTCAGAACATTCCATCAGATTCCATGGACTCTATAATAGCTTGAGTAAAATAAATTGAAGAAATTGATGTGCTCATTGCAAGAGAATGTGTGGGAGGAAGCTATCAGGGACCCCTAGATGTCACCCAAAACACAAAATACACAACATGCCATGACCACAAAAGATGGAATAACTCACTTCCAGCACAGACCTAATGACCATGAAAAAACCTGCAAAAGAAGCAAGAGTTTCCTCTTCCTGCACAAAAAGCAAACACCACACAAGAAGCTTCACTTTGTCTGGAGCTCTTGCTGCACATACTTCTGTGTTGTGAAATTCGAACCTGAAAGTAGAAATCATCTTGTGATAACCTGTGCAAAATTACATCAGTTCCTGGAGACTTAGTCTTGGCTGCAAATGGCCTATTGTGCATTTTCTTTTATTCAATTTGAATTCTTTGTCAAGACCTAAGGATCTCTGACAGAAGCCTTCACTGGTTGTCCAATTGTTGTTCTCTCCATAACAACATTCACACTTTGCCTAAATCAAAAATGTCTGAGAGTACATCATTCTTTTTTTAAATTATAAATCTGTGAACCTACATGAAACTCTGAGTCCAACACCCATGGCGCAGGTATCAGGAGATGAAACTCAAGTGAAATTCGATCATCACTCCACATTCTCCTGAACATCTTTTTTCATATTCCAACCACCTCTTTTCCGAAACGACCATCAAGTTAGGAATGATAACCGTGGAGGGATTCTTTCACATAGGAAGAGGGGTAATCTGGACGGCGAAAATGGGGAGGAAAAAACGTGTATATATATTGGATATGCGTACAGGGTTGGCCAAAATAATAAACCAATTTTTGACTTGAGATACTTCAGCAGCAAATCAAGCTGTGACTATGAAAAAACACAAATGAAAGCATTTTAAAGTTCATTTTGAAATGGTATGCAGTTTTGAGGTCCCAAGTGACATGACATGGTCACAAGATACTCTTGAACAAAAAATGTCCACAAAAAAAGTTTCCTGGTGTTGCCTTCCACTAAAGCTGTTGTTTTTCCATAGCTCTTTTAAGGGATAAATGGGATGCAGGACCAATAATTCAACCAGCAAAATTCATGCTGTATTTAATAGGGTGCACAAATTCCAAGAATTTAGGATGTGGGAGTGAAAAGTGCAAAGAATAAAGAAATTAAAATTGAGCACAGGAATGTTGCTTCACTCCCAAGTCCTGACTCCTGATGCAAGAAAGTTGGGAGCCAGCCGTGTGGCTCCTGTGATCCCATGTATTCAAATTTCTTCCAAATGACTGGATTGTGATTATTAATGAGAGAAACTGATTTTTGAGCAATCCAGTCACATCAAAGAAATCCTCATAACATGTGAAAGGGGATTGAACAAGCTTTCATTTGGGTTTTTTTATTTTCACATCTTGTTTTGCTGCCAAGGAAGTTCAAGTAAAAAATCAGTTCACTTTTTTTTTGGCTCACCCTCCATATATATATGTATATACAATATATAAAAAAGAGGTGCCTCATAGCATGTAAAGGAGATCCGGTTCGGAAATACGTGCTGAAAACTGACGTATAGCTTGGTATAGTTAGTCAGACCCTTGTGGGTTTTCTGGCAGACATCAACAAATCAAGACTGTCCAACTGAACGCCCGTCAACTGAGCGTCTCTGCACTAAGGCAGCAGTTTGACTCAACAGCAAAAACATTTATTTTTTACCTTTCTTCATCGTATTTTGATTTTGGAAATTCTGCCTCAATTGAGATCTGCTGATTGATAAGCAAAAGTGTGAGAAACTGACAAACCGCAGCGAAGATCATTAACCAGAAATTTCTGTAATTTTGAAGGTTAATATTTTGAGAAATGATACCTGCATGCAGTGATAATAATTTAGAGTGATCACGATGAGACGAATAAATTATCACGAAATATGGAATCAGTTTGTCGGTGAATTTGCAGTATGTTCAGCAGGTGCCGCAAAAAATTTATTATCAAAAAATTTGCGAGCGAAAAAATTGAGAGACGTCGCAAATATTTTAAAACAGTTTTCCTCTTGAGTTTAACAGTTTCCTTTTGGAATCTATTTAAAGTAATCAAGTCAAGTAACTATAAGCTCCGAAGAATGATCCGACGTTAAGGCGTGGAAACTAAATCAATCCCCTATCGTTGAAGGACCATTTATACAAATCAAAAGGACTTACCTCATTCTAGCTATAGAAGTCCTCAGAGCAAAAATGTATGGAGAATCATTGCCATACTCCACTGTTGTGCTGATGAAGAATTGTGATAATCAAGTAGTTGTCAATCAAAAACCTTCCTGTTTCATTTTTTCAGCAGTTCTCAGGCTTGAAAAAAAAGGACTGTATTTTATTTCTCCTAATTCAGTGCCCAAAAACACAGACGTCTGAAAAAAACTCATCAACCTAGGGAAGGTCCAGGGAAAGTTTGATTCCAATCCATTAGCACAGAAACTGTTCACTGAAGTTGAACAGAATTCCTAAATGCATTTCCTTGATGCGTTTGTGCCATTCTGAATTAGCTTTTAACCCTTTGATGATGGTTTAACCCTTTGATGATGAGCCAGGAATGGAGAAATTATGCCCCAAGCTGTAAATATATTTTCCCAGGAAAATGTTTAAGCAAAAACATTGTAAAAATTTTGATTGTTTCAGACTATATGGCTCTGCAAATCAAACTAGGTGTTTTTAGTTTATCTGTGTGCTTCTTGACAAGAAATTCTGCTCAGATATCTGTAGGATATCTGCATCACTTTACCCTTCAGAAGGGTAAATGATTCTGGGAACCATTGTGTTTTTTCCTTCAGGAAAATCTTGAGCTATGCTATTCCACTCAGGCTGTGTTTGGACACCTTTCAGTCAAACCAAAAATGTCCGAAATGCCGAAAAAAAGCGATCATTCCTTTCCCCAGTCACCACTGAGAAATGACTGCTGGTCAATGGCGCTGAATCGGGTGACGCTCAGCTGCATCAGCGCTTAGTTGGGTTCGGCGGTCATTTGACCCAGGACCCTGGAACCCCGGGATATGCCATTCTTTGCACGATTTGCTCTCCATCTTCTCCCTTTCTCGCTCCCAATGGGCCGAGGCATGGCGGCCACCACTGCTATATAGTGCATAACATCCCGCCACTTCAGCCGCAATTATTTCTCCTAGCGCACATTCTCAACAACGCCTTTACTGCTTTTCCTTTGGTGGGTCATGAAACGGCCCGAACTCTATACAGTACTTTATCCCTTAAAATACCGCATTTTGCGTCTATTCAGTCCTGTTGAGTGCTACAGTTTCGGGGGAATTGGAGAAGAAAGAAGAAGCTGAAAGGGATAATTGATGCTGCAAATTAGATTTGAAAAAATTTAAATACATGCCAATAGAACCGACATCTTTGGAATTAAGAATGATTATGTAGTGATTTATGGTCATTTTCTGGATGAACGCAACTTTGATTACTGCGGTCTGAATCATTTTAGTTTGATGGTCAATTTTTCTGCGAAAAAAAAAAAAAAAAGAAATGAAAGAAGCACATCGGATGATGAATGTTGATGTTTCATGAATATATTTGCAGCATGTTCAAGCGCATAATTACAGTATTACAAAGTATTTATTTATTGAGCTTGTTTGTGTATTCTGTGCAAAGTAAAAAAAATTTATTCCACTTATTCTCAGCAGGTTGTGCACCTGCCAATTGCGGTGTTTTAATTACTTCCGAACAGCATAACCCTGGAAACTTCACAGAGAATAGCAAAACATTTTGATCAAATACTTTTCTCATTCCTTTAGGGATAAAATTTGTACAAGAGATTCAGAAGAACAATTTTTTAAATGCCCAAGAACAAAGCACATAATCATTTTTAAGAAGCTGTGTGTTGGAATATAAAACCAACTCATTTCATCCCTAATTTTTCAAATACTGTACGAAGGACTAGTACAGTACTGCAGTGTATACAGAAATGTGTTGCACATAGTGTGAAGCATTCTGGTTTCGATTCCGCGCAATTAACCCCACCCAGAACCAGCTTCGCCAGAAAAACCAAACCGGAAATAGTTTCCCGGTCAGAAATCTTCCGAAAAAACCTGGAAATTAAGACCCTGAAGAACATCCTCGGAGCATATTTCCGCTCAAGGGTCAATTGATCGTCGCCTCGCCGGAATGCAGCAGTAGTACCCAGGAATTTTGCGCATCTTAGTAAAGTCGCAAAAGTTACAGTGAAGTCTGAGAAATGCGAGGAAATGTCGGGGTCTAGGATGCAGAAAGGACCATCTCTGTTCCAAAAGCTGAGCATGTTCCATCTAATATGCGCGGAAATGCCGGAAATTGCTCCGAATTGCTGAGAAAATGAAGCTGTTTAGCAGGCGGGGACCAGAGAGAAGGAATTACCCTTTGCAGTGGTTCAATAGAAGTAGCAAAATAGTCACTGTACCCAATCAGGAGCAGCTCAGCCCCGAAGCTTCCAAAATGCGCTGGAAATTATTAACTCTGGGTTTAGCTCTAAGAATATTTTATTCCTTGTGTATTGCAGATTCAACTGCTCAAACGTACAGTACTTATCCAGATTTAGCCATCAAGCAGCAAAGTACATACATTTTCTCAGAGGTACAGTATAAGCAAAAGCAAAACAAGCACACAACATAATCAGCAAGAAAATCCCAAAGAATTTCATAAAAAAAACTTGTTTTCAAAGAAAATTAAAACACTTGCAGTGCCAGGCACAAAACATTCCATACATGATCCAATCACTGGCATAACTACATACAAATATGTGTATGTGTACCTCATTGAATGATTGACACAACAATTTATGTAATTGAAGTTGAGGATGTTTCCTAATTTTTGGTGATAACATTAAAATAAACCTCATACATAAACAAGTTGAAGACCTTGTGCTTTAAATTAATTTTACAAATATTTTGTTACCAATGTTAGGGAATGAATGGGGGGATGCATACATGTCAGATGTCCAGTTGTATTTCATGTTGTATTGTATTTTCCTTTATTTTTGTTATCAATTTGTGCTTTCCTGCTCTGAAGTGATTAAATGTCATTTAGTGGATTTGTGTTGGGTGGGAAGGGGGTTTGGTTGTGAAAATCTTGATTGAACCTCGTGAACGCTGAAAAGCGGCAAATAGAGTGTTCTGTTCATTCATTCATTCATTAAAATATACCCAACTAACTAATTCTGCAATAGCTATGCCGTGAACAGAAGGTTAACCACTCAATGCTTTTTTTGTTCAATTTAACAAGTTATTGCTATTTCTCAGAAACCATGATTCAGGTTATCAAATTTGCCAACATAAGATTGCTTCGAATATCTGGGCCAGAACTGACAAAAGACTTGAAGATGTAAATCAACTTTTTAAGTTGCCATCATGTGGCTGGGTTCACTGTATTTAAGACCAAAGAAAGGCAAATGCATTCAAGTTAAAAATGGAAATGGCACCCAGTGGCATCAGCAAAATTTACCCCAAGAAGAATCTGAACCAAGGCCAGACAATGACAAAAAAGTATTGTACAGAAACCCAAGATTTCCCAAGACTAACTCACACATGCAATCCCTTCTTCCCAAAGCTCCTCATGGTTTTTAAACTTTTCTCAAAAATCGAAGATTATTCATGTCTGAATGGAAATTGTGATGATGCTCAAGGCAGAAGGGTCAAAAAGAGAAATGTGACAACAAATGACTGATGAACCCCTTGTGTAATTTTTATGAGGACTTACAACTTTTTCCAATGGCACTAGGATGCTTGGCTCATAAATGTCACTGCTCTTTTACTGCTTTTTCTTGCTATCAGCCTTGTTGAAAGTTTTATGGCAAACGTACAGTTCTGACGAAAGGGAAAGTCTTGGGAGTTGCAGCCATTCAAGATTTTGCCTCACTTCAGAAAACTCAACTGTGAACAAGTTTTCAAACTTTTGAATGAAAAAAGAATTGCTTCCCCTTTCAAAATCTTATCTGACGAAAGGGAAAGTCTTGGGAGTTGCAGCCATTCAAGATTTTGCCTCACTTCAGAAAACTCAACTGTGAACAAGTTTTCAAACTTTTGAATGAAAAAAGAATTGCTTCCCCTTTCAAAATCTTGACTGAATATTTTTTGTGCAAGCTTGCAAGTTTAAACCTTCGCAAGTTAAACTTTGGTAAAGGGTAGGGGTACTTTGTTTTTTCCCAGGAAAATAAAATTGTGTGTAAAAAAAATAAAGTTGCAGGCAATACATGTCTGCTAATGTGTCTTGAAAATCAAAGTCAGTTTAGTTTCTGTTCCACGTGAAATTCATGCTTACTTTTCTTGAAAACATTCGCAAGTAACATTATTCCTATACATGCATCCCAGTGTGTGACAATGGAAAACAGAGATTCTTTCAAAATATGGCTTCCAATAACAACTAGATTTTCCGGTCAAGTTGAAAGATGAATGAAATCTATCTCGCGTGTCTTCATTGAAAGAATCGGATTCCAAAAACTTGTTTCTCTTGTCGGAAATTGCAATAGTCAAAAATCATTTACTTTTTAAAGGGAAATTACATATAATTATTCAGAATAAACCTTAAATTTCCCTCGCAAAGCCGTGGTACACACGTTTTATAGGTTGTTAGTGCGCCACAGAGGCGAAGAAACCAGGAGGTCTTTTAGGGGAATTAGTCGGAATACTTCGCCTTGAAAAAAAGAAGAGAAAACAATACAAAAGAAGACACTGAACGCGAAGAGAAAAAGCTTCTTCCGAGACGAGCCAAAGTCGGATTCGTTCGGAAGTCCTTCTGTGCACAAGTCAGACAATAAAGCCCCGGAAGATTTGGCAACACCGAGGAATGGGATTGCTTGCTTCGGACGCAAACCCTGTGACGCGATCCAGAATAATTGCCGGGGACAGTGGGATTCCGGGGGACCCAGAAAATGTTCCTCGTAATTGCCCCCAGGGCAGAGGGAGGCATGCACCCAGCTGCTGCTGCTGCTGCAACGACTGTGCACTACCTATTGTTGCGTTTCTCCATGTCTGTCTTGTTTTGCTTATATACAAGAGTGCCAGCAGGTTCGTCCCCACTGGGATAACCTTCGCAATTCAGCCAGCCTTCCTGTCCTTTTTGCACAGTTCCGATGAGTTAGACTTTCCTCATTTCCATTTGAAAGAAGCAAACGCTAGAGAGACTCTTTTGCCGGGGTTCCAGCAGATGGTCTGAGTTCATTTCAGCCTTGCCAAGTTTCCGAGAAGCGTTTCGGACTCAAAGAGCTTAATTCCCTTTCGGAAGAAAATGTTGAAATGTTCTCATTATTTCTTGATCAACGATTTAGCACATTTATGCGACTTTTTTCCAGGCAGCCAGAAGAGAAAAGCAAATTTTGATCAGGCATTTTCACTTGAAAGATTATATGGAATTCTGGTGAATGATATGTGTACCAAAGTTGTCATTTGCACTGTACTGTAATGTAATGTTCCTAAAGGTTTAAAATTTATCTGACAGAAATTTTCAGACAACCTTTCTCTTACCAAAAATACCGATGTTTCATTTGACATGAAGGAAAAATGTTATACCAAAAATGCTTGGTGATGTTCTCTTGATAAAACTGAGTTTATGATTAATACAGGCTCTACGATTCATCCCTCAGCTCTGTATATATGCAACAGTAAATGTTTGTGTATAGGAGAAGATTTATTTTTTTATTAGCAGGATATCAACCATCAGCTGGCAGCAACTGCCTTTTTATCAGCCCATGGAAAACTCAGGAATTTTTTGCACATAGCCCCATTGAAGTTTTTCTGAAGGTTAAAAAAAAAGTGACTGGGTTAAGAAGGTCAATGTCAATAAAAGTTAGAAAGTGTGAATCCGTTTCTTTTCATAAACTTTTACTGCTAATGCTTTGCTAGGAATGCAGAAAAAACCACCACCCAGCAAGGATTTTTTTTTAATTTTCAGCTAAAATTTCCTGCCGACAGACAAAGAATATCAGACTTGTTCCTGACTTTGGCATTTTGGCCATGATTCGATGTTTGTTCAAGTGCTCTTTGAAAAGCAATTTTGCCAAAATATCACAACTTTTATACAGAAGGGTTAAATAAGTGAAGAACTCTTCTTGAAACTCATAAATATATTATTGTAATTGTTGTAGTGCAAGCACGCAACATGAAAATTGTTTCGACTATGTGTGTTCAAAAGACCTGACCACAATAAACCTTCTTTGAAGTACTGGTCCAGACAAGCAATAAATGAAGAGTGCTTGATTATGGACAGAGGAAAATCCACTCAATTCATGAATGGCTATATGATTTTCTGTAAGACCTCTAGATTTTTTTAGAATATTGATCAACTACTCAAAGAAGACTGGGTTCAAAAGATTCTGAACACTCATGTACAGTTTAATTTCTATAACTTTAACCTAATCTCTGAATCAAGCCTCTTGGCTGATTTTTTTTTAAATCCCTGTTTAAAGTTCCTTGTAAACAGTGTGTTATACATACCCTAACTAAAATCCTTTCCTTCAAACCTACATAGCTCCATTTTTTAAGGTCATTGGTCTATTTATTCTGGGATATACTGAGGAGAGAAGCAATGCAAATGTATTTTGATACTTTTTGAAAATAAATAGAAATAATTGTGCAAATGAACCGTTTCCAACAAGTTTATCATCGTCCTGTAAACCCTTTTTAAAAATTAGTTCTGGGCACAAAAGAAAGGATCCCGTATTCCAACCTCCTGTCATTCTTTTTTTCAAGCCAAAAATGATAGTTTCCTCAACACAAAAGGTTCACAAGTTAAATTTTTCTCATCCCCTGGAGCTTGGCTCAAAGACGTTTAAATGTGAACTTTTTGCGGCCTGAATTCGTGTAAATAAAATGAAATGCAAAATACCTGTCAGTTGATATAATTTATTATATTCCGCAAAACGGCGCGAGAACCCTTATAAATTTTGATTTTCCTTCCGGATCTGATTTTTCGCGAAGTTCTACAGTACCCCGGAAGAAAAGGTTTGTTGAGGGGTCACGAAATCGATAAAATTTTCAATACGTAAAGGTGAAAAAAAACAACCTGAACGCAGGAAAAGGTTTGAAGGAAAAATCCACCTGTCGGGAAAAATTTATCTGTCGCCCGGACTTTATCTTCCATCTGAAAATCCTGCTGGAAGGATCCTTTCAATGCTCTAGTAATCTTCGGATCCCCCGTAGCATTCGTTCCACCAGGTTGCGGGATCAAGTGGGCTTTGTCATCTGCCGTTTATTCTGCAAGCAGAATGAGAAGATAAATCCGTTGAAAGATTCTCCAGAATTTCACGAGTGCCTGTCCTGGATCCAATGGGGATTCAGGTCTTCCGAAATTCACCGAATTGTCAGAAGACCGTGAAAGAAGGCTTAAAATAGATTGGAGAAAGGAACCAATTCCTGTCTGTTCATGAAGAAATAAATCATTACAAAGAAGTCCTTTTGGAAGCAGAAGGAAATCTGTTAATTTTACTACAGAACCTCTCTGCTGAAAAAAGAATCAGTAAACCCTTCATTTTTCACCTGAATAAAATTCACTCAGTACTGCGAATTGAATGACGCCCGAGAAAATCCCTGAAATCACGTTGCATTTGAAGTACTGCCCTCGTACTTTTTTAGACTTACAAAGAATTTATTTTCTCTTGGAAGATTGGCGAACTTTCCTACAATTTGTGAAAACGTGCTCAACGAAATTTGCGTGAAACATTTACAATCTTTGAAAATTGTATCCCTAGTTTAATTTTTGCACTTGAAATATATTGACGTCGCGGAGACAAATTTCGTATCATGAGTTTAGTTCCCGACTTGTACTTATATTTTGCACTTAAAAGGACAAATTCTGCGCTGATTACACCGTTTAAAGTGGAACTGTGAANTTCCTAAAGGTTTAAAATTTATCTGACAGAAATTTTCAGACAACCTTTCTCTTACCAAAAATACCGATGTTTCATTTGACATGAAGGAAAAATGTTATACCAAAAATGCTTGGTGATGTTCTCTTGAGAAAACTGAGTTTATGATTAATACAGGCTCTACGATTCATCCCTTAGCTCTGTATATATGCAACAGTAAATGTTTGTGTATAGGAGAAGATTTATTTTTTTATTAGCAGGATATTAATCATCAGCTGGCAGCAACTGCCTTTTTATCAGCCCATGGAAAACTCAGGAATTTTTTGCACATAGCCCCATTGAAGTTTTTCTGAAGGTAAAAAAAAAAAAAGTGACTGGGTTAAGAAGGTCAATGTCAATAAAAGTTAGAAAGTGTGAATCCATTTCTTTTCATAAACTTTTACTGATAATGCTTTGCTAGGAATGCAGAAAAAACCACCACCCAGCAAGGATTTTTTTTTTTAATTTCAGCTAAAATTTCCTGCCGACAGACAAAGAATATCAGACTTGTTCCTGACTTTGGCATTTTGGCCATGATTCGATGTTTGTTCAAGTGCTCTTTGAAAAACAATTTTGCCAAAATATCACAACTTTTATACAAACTTTTATACAGAAGGGTTGAATAAGTGAAGAACTCTTCTTGAAACTCATAAATATATTATTGTAATTGTTGTAGTGCAAGCACACAACATGAAAATTGTTGGGACTATGTATGTTCAATAGACATGACCACTATACAACTTCTTTGAAGCTCTGGTCCAGACAAGCAATAAATGGAGAGTGCTTGATTATGGACAGAGGAAAATCAACTCAATTCATGAATGGTTATATGATTTTCTGTAAGACCTCTAGATTTTTTTTAGAATATTGATCAACTACTCAAAGAAGACTGGGTTCAAAAGATTCTGAACACTCATGTACAGTTTAATTTCTATAACTTTAACCTAATCTCTGAATCAAGCCTCTTGGCTGATTTTTTTTATAAAATCCCTGTTTAAAGTTCCTTGTAAACAGTGTGTTTACATGCCCTAACTAAAATCCTTTCCTTCAAACCTACATAACTCCAATTTTCAAGGTCATTGGTCTATTTATTTTGGGACTCGTACTGACGAGAGAAGCAATGCAAATGTATTTTGAAACGTTTTTGAAAACAAATAGGAATAATTGGGCAAATGAACCCTTTCCAACAAGTTTATCATCGTCCTGTAAACCCTTTTTAAAAATCAGTTCTGGGCACAGAAGAGAGGATCCTCTATTCCAACCTCCTGTCATTCTCTTTGTCAAGCGAAAAATGATAGTTTCCTCAACAGAAAAGGTTCACAAGTTAAATTTTTCTCATCCCCTGGAGCTTGGCTCAAAGACGTTTAAATGTGAACTTTTTGCGGCCTGAATTCGTGTAAATAAAATGGAATACGAAATACCGGTCAGTTGATGAAATTTATTATTCCGCAAAACGGCGCGAGAACCCTTATAAATTTTGATTTTCCTTCCGGATCTGATTTGTCGCGAAGTTCTAGCAGTACCCCGGAAGAAAAGGTTTGTTGAGGGTTCACGAAATCGATAAAATTTTCAATACGTAAAGGTGAAAAAAAACAACCTGAACGCAGGAAAAGGTTTGAAGGAAAAATCCACCTGTCGGGAAAAATTTATCTGTCGCCCGGACTTTATCTTCCATCTGAAAATCCTGCTGGAAGGATCCTTTCAATGCTCTAGTAATCTTCGGATCCCCCGTAGCATTCGTTCCACCAGGTTGCGGGATCAAGTGGGCTTTGTCATCTGCCGTTTATTCTGCAAGCAGAATGAGAAGATAAATCCGTTGAAAGATTCTCCAGAATTTCACGAGTGCCTGTCCTGGATCCAATGGGGATTCAGGTCTTCCGAAATTCACCGAATTGTCAGAAGACCGTGAAAGAAGGCTTAAAATAGATTGGAGAAAGGAACCAATTCCTGTCTGTTCATGAAGAAATAAATCATTACAAAGAAGTCCTTTTGGAAGCAGAAGGAAATCTGTTAATTTTACTACAGAACCTCTCTGCTGAAAAAAGAATCAGTAAACCCTTCATTTTTCACCTGAATAAAATTCACTCAGTACTGCGAATTGAATGACGCCCGAGAAAATCCCTGAAATCACGTTGCATTTGAAGTACTGCCCTCGTACTTTTTTAGACTTACAAAGAATTTATTTTCTCTTGGAAGATTGGCGAACTTTCCTACAATTTGTGAAAACGTGCTCAACGAAATTTGCGTGAAACATTTACAATCTTTGAAAATTGTATCCCTAGTTTAATTTTTGCACTTGAAATATATTGACGTCGCGGAGACAAATTTCGTATCATGAGTTTAGTTCCCGACTTGTACTTATATTTTGCACTTAAAAGGACAAATTCTGCGCTGATTACACCGTTTAAAGTGGAACTGTGAAACTTCGATGCTGTACGAAACTCAAATCATCGAGTATCCACATATCAGGCTGTAAAAATGCACCTTCGTTCTTCAAATTAGGAGTTTTCGCATCTTTCAATATAATGGGAATAATTAAAAAATCGAACTCCGCCAATCCTTTAACCCTATTTTTCTGGTTTCATGCATTCTATTCGAATTTGGATCCTGCTGACTGCTTTTGTCATGGCTTTCGTAATGTCTGATTGTTCTCGAGTATAATTCGTCCAAGTTCGGAATTTTCGTGAAACATTCTTGATTAGTGTAAAAAACTAAAAGCATCACATTCAAGATTATTTCATTTCGCACTGAAACTACGAATTTATCGTGTATAGTCACAAAAAATAAATCACCTTCTTTTTAGTTTTAATTTTTTTCAAAAAGAGATTAGCTGAAACGGAAAGAAAATTGGTTCTTCGCAATTTTCGATTGCTTAGGTCTCCAATTCTTCCACATGAAGTCAAAACACGCAGGCAAATTTTAGAAACGTATCTAGTGGATGATACAACATTTTTGAAAGCGCTGGTGGATTTCACTTTCAGACTCCGCACGCAAAAAGATTTCATACCCTCATAACTCAAATTTATTTATGCATATTTTTTCTTCTTTGAAAGTTGTTCAGTTAGTTGAAGCGTCAAGGAAATGGGCACATCTTATTATTTACAAAGACTTACGCATGACTTGTAAATACCGATAGGACGTGACTTCAGAACAAAATTCACTTTACAATGTCTTGCCAAGTCTGGAATTCAGGCCGAGTATATACTCGTATATTTCTTGAGACTTGAGTGAAGTCAAAATTACTCAGGAAATTTTCAAAAACGAATCGGATTGAATGATACAAGATTTTTGAAAGCGCCGGTGAATTTCATTTTCAGATTCTGTGCGCAGAAAAATTTCATACCCACGGTAAAACTCCGTATTATTTATGCATATTTTGTTCTGTTTTGAACAAGTGTTGGGTTAGGTATTAAAATCGGGCAGAAAACTGCATCATCACATTTCTACAATTATTTATGCATGACGTGTAAATACGATAAAGGTGACGTAAGAAAGAGATTCTTGTTACGATTTCTCGCCATCTGGAATTTGACGGTGTGACTAAACAGTGTCCATATTATTTTTCGCGTGAAGTCGGAATTACGCAGGAAATTTTCAAAAATGAATCGAGTGGATGATACAAGATTATTAAAAAGCGCTGGTGGATTTCGTTTTCAGATTCGACGCGCAGAAAAATGTCATACCCTCGTAACTCCGAATTATCGATGCATGCATTTTATTCTGTTTTGAAAGTTGTTGTGTTACTCGGAGCGGCAAGAAAAGTGATTCATGTGCCTTTTCTGGCCTATTGGATGACATGTGTATGGTGGGGTTCGGAAGGTACAGTATCTTCTTCTTTTTTCTTTCTCTCTCGTGGACCGGAAGTTCGACGGAGGTTTCAATAACGCCCTGCATGTGCACGCGAATGAGCTTCGTGGTGTGAAACTTATTGGCCTGGCCCCCCTTATCGGCCCTCCCGCTTCCCAACCCCGGGCCCATGGGCCACGGCAACCCGTTCCCATCCCATCCCATCCGGGGTTTCGTTCCGGGTTCCGCTTCATACCTCACCGACGGGGGAACTGTGGAAGAATAAGATGGGTGTTGGGAGTGTATATATGTATAGGGTATGGGAGGAACCCATTCCTCTATCACGCAAGTTTTGAGTCTTTAAGCCAAGCAGATGGGGTTTTATTTTATTTTTATTTTTTATTCTGTGCGGACTTTGTCTTCGTACTTTTAGGGTGCCACTTTTCGGGTTACACTATGAATCACTGTTATTTGAGAACTTTCTGATTTTCCAGACACGTGTCTTTCGGACTGGAGCACTTATATACGCATGAAGTAATTTATAATGTGACATCCTTGGATATGCTTCGCTTGCGACTTCTTTTTTTTATGATGAATGTCTTGGTCTAATTTTTTTAACTTTATAAAATTACGATGATCTCTGTCGGAAAATTTAAGAAAACTTCTATATTTTTCTGACGATAAAATCTTGAAAATGAGTTGTGGGATTATTTTGTTTTATCGTGAATAGCATGTGTCTGTGGAGCCGGGAAAATTTTTCTTACATATATTAGTCATTCGGTTTGTACGGGAAGCAACTTAGTTTTTAGCAAACCATCTAATTGATGTTCTTTTGAGAACATTTTCAAAATTAAAGAACTGGCTATTAATTTAAAAGAATTTAGAAAAAAATCACAGAAAGTGTGCGCGTTCGTGTTTCGAATAATAAAAATCGGACTTTCCAATGAAAGCTAGGATTATCTTGTGTGGAAAATGTGCAAACTTTTCAGAAGACATTCATTTTCGTTTGTTCATCACACAAAAAGTTTTTCGCATACTTTCATTATTCAGGATTAGAATTGGTGACACACTAAGACACAAAAAACCATCACACATAAATTAAAATAACCCCAATTACAGTATGAGCAAATTCTAAAACTTTTGTCTCCATTCCGATTTTTTCCACAGAATTTTTAAAAGCTGTGTGTTTTGACGATAGGAACATCCGCAGATGCGTTTCAGAAAATCATGTTTGCCTTCATGTAACTATTTTTTTTTTTAGCGGGGGTATAGTGAGTTATAGTGACATTTTATCCGCATGCCATCAAAATAAAATCTCAAAGACTTTCCGCAGAAAACGTAGAAAAATTCAAGAGCACCTTCCTGATCGATTTCGAAAATTTGGGGACAAAATCTGAAAAAGGTGTATGTGTGTGTGTGTGTGTGTGTCTGCGAGTGTTCGACAGGAGCCCTGCTCAGTTGTGTTTCCCAGAAATTGTCTGTCATCCCGCACTTTTCTTTTGTGAAAGAAAAAATAAAAAGAGAACTCGAACACGTTCCCAAAGTGTAGTCAGCGACGAGCCGAATTGCGTTAGCTACGGTCGATAAATCCGATGCTTCTGGAGTCGGCTCCCAGAAGAGCTTTCTTCCTTTTTTTTGGGCAAATATAAGAACCCCCCCCAAATCCACATTTTTTCAAAGTTTGCTCGTTTGAAATGAAGCCCTGGAAATCTCTCCAAATAACACGACACATACTCGGGATTTTATTTACCTCAAAGAATTATTTGATGAATAAAACTTGGGACCAGAAGCGCTTTCTTCCTTTTTTTGGGGCAAATATAAGCCCCCCCCCCCCCCCCACCTCGCCCTTCTGGGGTTTTGCAGCTGTGCACAGTAGTTCACACCCGTAACCCTGGTGATTTGACAGAGCTGCATTCGGTGCCCGAGAACTTCATTCAATGGCTCATGGATGCCCCATCCCAGCGGCCCCAAGATTTCTCCTGGCAAGCCCGAATCACCCTATTTATTGCTCCCGCGGTCGGTTTCCATCGACCTCGTTTTCAGTCCCATGTCGACAACAGCAGGGTGAGGAGATAACCTTCTCCTAAACTCTGCTAGGCAGATTTGTTTTGGCTCTGTTTTAACCATTATATACAGTTGAACCTCTCCGAGTAGAATTTCAAAGGCAAAAAAAACTGAGTTCACCCTTGTGCTGCAAAGTTTGGATATTTTTCATAATTGAAATATTTTATTTTATTTTTAATAATTGAAAATGTTTTCTATTTTCATAATTGAAAGATATTGCTTTGTGAACCGAGGCCTGAGTTGAGGAAAAGTTGAATGTCTTTTTCTTTAACTCTCAGCCAACAGAGGATTCTTTCCCATTGTGAGGCAGAGTCAGATTCCCCCATTTTCAGTTTTTCAATGGTAAGGGAAACCCTTCCAGGTGGACTGAGGCAAAGTTGGGATTAATCCAAGAAAAGGCTCCCTGTTGCTTAACTGAGCATTTTTTTTATTTTCCTGCAAAATTGTTATGTTATGTGCCAAGGGGAAGAAAAAATTGGGATGTTTCCCCACTTTGTCCTCATTCCTGTTTTAATTTTTTTCTTCTCCTCTCTGAGGTGCAAAACAATTTCACAAAAATTTTCTGACTTTGCCACCAAAGAAAATGCTGCCTAAAAAAATAAGAAGTACTGTATGCACTGGGTGACATTTTTTCCTGCATTCCTTTCACAGCATTAACATTGGAAATTCCTGGAGACAGTGGGGTTTTCTAGACTTGGATTTTTCCCAACTTAGGCCTTCCCAGCCTGGGGGCATTCAGTGACCTTAGGTCAAACTGAAATTCCCCTTTTGGTGCAAATAAGTGACTTTTGGTGAAACTTAGATGCCTCTTTCTGTTGGAAAATAACCTGTCGAGATTCAAGGATAAAGGAAGGTTCGGGTTAGGAAGGGGAAGTTAGGGAAATCAGTATTTTTGTTGTGGGGAAAGAAAGAGGAATTGAAGGAAATAGTTACTGGTGATATCCTGAGCCATAAATTGCTTTTCGAGTGGGTTGACAGGATGCTGAACTTGAAGACAATAAAGGGTTTATTTGTGCAATTAGTCTTTCCTCTTCCTTTCAAAACCGACCAACTTAAATTTTTATTGCTTCCCTCTCACCTGAGGCACAAAAAATAACCAAAGGACCTTCAAAATGTTGAGTTATGAAAGTTTGAGAGAATAAGTCATCCAGATGAAGAATTTTTCAATGCATTTATTCTAAGGGAATTCAGATGGGGACTGGGGACTTGGAAAAATTTAACTCAGGGAGGTTTGACTTAGGTTCAACTTTATTTGGGTGGGTATGAAAAACGAAACCCAGGGTTCTTCCTTGTATCTACAAGAAGCTGGAAGGCATGACAGAAAAAAATAATGAGAGGATCTATTTTTTTTATAAAACTTTTGATCTTCATTTTTCCCAGTGCCGAAGAGAAAATTGAATTTAATCGGATTTCATCAGTGACGAGTGAATTACTGTGAAGAATCTGGTTTTCATTCGCGGAATAATTCATACTGTAGGATAAGAGCAAGGGAAGTGCATCGTGCTTGTAAAGTTTGATCGTTATGAAGTGTCATGGAGCATTAAGAAAATATCTCGAGTCCCTCCTGTTCGTCTACTATCCTCCATATACTGTAAGTACCTTCTCCTCTCCATGCCCAGCTTTAAATTGAGGACATACTTCCAATTTTCCACGGACAATTTTCGGAAGAGCTGTTTTCCTTTTTCAATATTTTATATCAAGGAATCGCGAGGGGTCAGGATTTATTAAGCTGTACTTGGACAGTACAGTACGTGAAGGAGCATTTCCCTCACCGACGATGTTGGTTTTTCATATTTGAAAATACCACTAGAGAGTTAAACCTTATCAAATTTTTGGTGGATGTACCTAAATAAATTAAAGTATCACGCATTCTGAAATTTGCAAACATTGCTTTAAAATACCATACTTGTGCTTCAACAATTCCATAGGAAAAAATTATCGTGCATGAATCAACATATCAACAAATTGATTTCCTTACATTCTCCGTGAAGAAGGTTAAAAAAAATCATGGGGACCATGTGCAAATTTCGCTTTTTTGTTGGCGGAGAGTGAGTTGTTTATGAAGTACAAAATCAGGATGGAGAAATTTCAAATTGAAAGCATCAATGTTTCATATTACAGGTGGTACCTTGCAATTCAACCTCTCGCAATTCAACTGTCCCACGCAGTTTGACGGTTGCATTTTTTGGGAGGTTAACTTACAATTTGACTTTTGCTGCACAATTCAACCTGCTTTGGCAATTTTTTTCATCTTTGTACTGATATTTCTGAATTTCAAAAAGTGTCTCATAATTTGACTGCTTTACAATTCAACCCAAGTTTGGCAGTGAATTAGGGTCAAATTTTAGGGTACCACCTGTATTGAACATTAGGCATCGGAATTCATGGGACATTGAATATTATGATGGTTTCAAGCAATTTTTTTGTTTTGAAATCCAGCACAAAAATATTCTCCCAATAATCTCTTTCAACTGTTTTAAATCAATTTTCCTGTGAACATATATACTCAACAAAATAACCACTTCAATTATTCTTGAATATCATCATGAAGCTTATTTGTGTGACATTCTGACGTGTGATTTACGAAAACAGCAGGTACATTTATGCAACTTCGGGTTTAAAATGTGCATGGAGTTCACTTCCTCTCATCAAACCAAATATAGGAGAAATGGGGCTGAAACCCTACAGGGTTCTTGAATGCCTATACTGTATATATTCGAGGGTTCTAACAAAAGATCTCGGAATAGTAATTGAAATGGTATATAATTGGGCTGAAAAAAATTATTCTTTAAAGAAAACATATTCTATGGCCCAAGAGAAAATCATCCCTGCTACATAAATTTTCTTAATGTTTTTCAAAATTCACCCTGGCAGAGTTTTACTCTCCAATCAAAAGATGAGGCAATCTTCCTGCAGATTTTGTTGTTGCAGCCCAGCTTTCCCCTCAAAATTCTTGAAATCAAAGTGGCATTAATTCCAAGGGTTGCCTCCAGCCGTCTTCCAAGGTAATTCCACCATTTTCATCAACAGCCGCCTTCACAGCCACCACATTGGCTACCACAGGATGAATTTTGCCAACCATTCAAAAAAAATTTGTCAAACAGGGGTGATTTTTTTTCTTGTGCCAAAGAATATGTTTTCCCTCAAGAATAATCATTACCAGCCCAATTATATGCCATTTTAATTTCTATTCCTAGAAATTTTGTTAGAACCATCGGTGAACAGTCTCCCACTCCAACTACGACTCTACAGAGCATATACATGAGAGAGGTTCGCACGTGATGAGAAATTTCCGTGTCCGTCCCCTCTGTCATCTTTTTCCGCCCGAGACTCGGAAGAACAACTGGTCTTGTTTAATGAGGGGAAAGTTGTGCGAGGGCATAGTTCTAGCTGATGACAGCCAGGACCACAACCAGGATCACCCAGAACACGTCCTGTCATCAGGGCAATGTTCGACGTTGACTTGTCCTCAGCGCACTCTGACTTCCCCATGCAAGTCTCGAGAACATGCATTTTCTCTTATTCTCCTTCTTTCTTTTGTTCCTCCTTTGCGCCTCCGCAAAAGGGGCTTTCATATTATTTCTTTGTGTGTTTATGTGTCCATGTTTGCGTGGAGAAGTCAGGCGTCTCTTGAGGGATGTGTATAACCTCTCAAATTTCAATAGATCAGCAGAAAAAAATTGGGCTACAGTATAGAGAAGTTTTGAGTTGGGAAAGCAAGCATTTTTGTTGCACAAAACACAGAATAATTGAAGAAAATGCCAAATGGTGATAATCTGCATGTCAAATTGCTTTCATTAATGAGTTGAAAGGATGCTGAACTTGGTGGCAAAGGGTTCATTTGCCCAATTAGTTGTTCACTTCCTCTGGTCCAAGAAACACATCAATTCATTTCTGTTATTGCTTTTCTATTGCTTTTATACAGAGCATAATAGCCAAGAAGTCTCTGAAAATTCTGGTTATATGGATGGAGGTTTGAGAGGGAAAGCCTTCAAGCTGGAAATAAGGTTTTCAATTCTTGAAGGGAATTCAGATGGGGACTTGGAAAAATTGTTACTTATGGAGGGATTTGACTTAGTGAGGTTTGAGTTATTTATTTACAATTGTATTTTTTCTACCTTTCCAGCAGAACTTCACAGATTTTAAAAATTTTTCTTTTCACATCATTGAAAACTTGATGAAAAAACATTGATACTTTTTTGGTATGATTCTTTGAGCACACCCAATCCTGTGCTTGCCAATTATGGTTGGGTATCAAAGATTTGTGAAAATGTTCGTGGAAATCGTTTCGTGCAATTTTCTTTTAATTCAGGAAACTAAATATTTCTAAAAGATCTGAATCGTTATTTCTCTGATATCAAAGAGGTTCTTAAAAAATGGCTCGTCTAACTGCCCGGAAAAATTTTCAAGCACTTTTGAACCCGTTTTCTGGGACGGTGGTGCCTTGATCGAAATACTGTAAGTTATGATAGCCCTTTTGATTGGCCTATTTCTGAATCCTCCTTTTATTGTGTTCTACATTGACTCGGTTGAGCAGTAAACACTGGCACTGCTTGAAATATCTTTTGTTAGAAAATTGTTTGTGCCTGAAAATAAAATTTTGTGGGTGTTTGGGACAAAAAGAAAAGTTTTATTGATCTGGGTCATAGCTTTTCATGGGCAAAAAGAGTGTTCGGTTTTTTTTTTTTTCATTATGAGCGCAACTTGCTCCATCTCATCTATGAAAAACCATGGTGAAACGAGATGACCTGTGGGCAAGTATAAAATTTTATATCTGAATAAACTTGCGTCACTCAGCACGTAGCAGATGTTGTGATTCCATGTCGTATGGCCCATAGCAAGTCGTGAAACCAAAATTGCAGAGAATTGTCAACAGCAATGTTTGAAATAGTTGAAAATTGCTTTTCAGAAGTATTAATCTATAAGCAAAAGGTGTTTGTATGGGAATGCAATCTGCTTTTCTATTGCCCTCCAAAGCCTCAAGCATATCCGGTAATATTAAACTAAGCGAAAATTTATGGGTATATCCACTGAGAAATGTTGCATTTCCTGTCAACAAATTTACGGAATTTTGTGAAAAAAAAATCCTGGATTTGGCTGAAGATTACCAGGAAACGGAAGCTTTTCTTCGAATTGTCCTTTCCTATATTTTTGTCTTGAAAAAAATAACATTGTAGAGGACCGACGAAATAAACAAACGCAATCCGTCGATCAACTGGTGACGTTCTCGTCACACGACGCAAAATCGTCACGCGATTACATGCACGACATTTTACATTCGTTCTCACAAAGAAGATGAACAAATATGCTCTTTCTTATAGCTCATCGAGGATGCAAAAACTGTTGTTCGGAAAAATAAATCTGTTTTGCTCTTCCGGCGGTTTGTGTTTGGGAAGCCGTTACAATTTTATGAGCTGTTGAGTTGTTTGTCTGACTGCTAGCTGTCCATATATCCTCTGCTTCATTGGGTGTAAAACTCGGAATACCCGTAATAAAAGATCGTAAAGTAGTCAATGCCGAAATCAGGAGTAATCTTTTTTTTCGTCTTTTTTTGCATGCTGAGATACATTAACGTTCAGCATGGAACGAACGGCGAAACAAGCTGTCAAAGGAAAAAGCGATTTCCAAATTCTCTAACTTTTGTGCGCGTAAAAAGCAGCAGAAAAGAAACATTTTGTCCTCTGCTGGCCATTTCACAGGCAAAAAAAAAATTAATAACAGACATGATCATAAGAGCCAAAGTTCTGATTTTTTTAGCAAAAAAATGCTCGTAGAAAAATTATTTACTGCTGCTGTTGGTTGGTTATTGGCATTTCTTCAGATTCCTGACAAAGGATTCAGGAGTTTCAAAAGCAATGGTTTTCACTTTCCCAGATTTTTCTGGACTTCATCAAATTGTTCATTTGAGAAATCAACTCGCACAAAGGGTTAAACTCAAGTCCAGGAATGTTTCAAGACTATATGAGCAATTCCCCCAACACCATGTTTCACTCAATAAGGATAATCATCTTTTCTTTGCGCATAGAGAGAACCAGGAATTCCTTCCAATTAAACATCCCTCTTCATCTCCAGCCAAAAGCATTCCAAGGGCCAGATTGCACTGGCTGCTGCTCGGAGGGCCCGATTCCGGCCAGCTAAACATGGCCTGTATATACACTACACGTATATTGTATATGCCCTCTTGGCTCCGCATTCCTGAGGTGAGCCATGGGACACAAAAGCCACTCAGAGCAGATTCCATTATCTTCAGCGCCTCCAGCCAGGAAACAGCTAGCTTTCATATGATCCATATACAGGACTGAATTTCATTCCTGCGAAGTTTCCCTCAGACTATAGCCTACTCCTTTATACTGTATATAAACCTTTAATACAAAACGCGGCGGGGATTCATTCTTCAATGCCAGGGCTCGCCTGCGGAGCTTCCTCCTCGTTTGCGCATTTTACTAGCAGATCTCTGCTGGTGATAAATCCTTTTCCCTATCTATATACCAGCAGCAGCAGAGCTGCTGTGGGGTGACTCCATGGGATCACAGAGCATATACCGGTCGTCACATGGGCATAGAGAACACGAGGGATTTTGTTTAGAGATTTCAAACGATGGAGTTGATGATATGTGTGCGAGCTTGAACCAGTGTCTGATGTGTGGACCTCCGACAGTTTGTTGGATCATTTCCATATGGCTGGATTAATAATTTCGTCTGCTTATCTGGCACTCATACTTTTGCGAATTATGGAAGGAGTGAATTGCTTTTCCAGTTGATGATCTATAGTCGAGTCAACGCGATGGATTTAAAAACAAAACACAGATTTGATTAGAGTACAGTTAAATTTTAATGCAACGAATCTCATATGAGAACGAATTAGTTTTTTGGCCGTCCTGGAATTTTCTCTGGTAAGAATCATGTTATGTATAGCCATTATAAGAATTTAACCCTTGGGTGGTGAAGTTGGACTATTTTCGAAAAATTGTGTTGCACGGCAGAGAGGTGAAGAAAAAAAGGTCAACTGCGGGTTAAGGGCAAAGTCTGGAAAAATCCTGGTATTCTTTTCCCTGGGCACAGAAAATGTTTTAAGGGTTTTCCTGACCTTGGAAAATATGAAAATGCGGGAGGATATGAAAATAATCTGACTCTGTCTCCCTATGGGAAAGAACCCTCTGCTGTCCAAGGGTTCAAAAATGATACATGTGAAGGAAATCCAATGAGAGTACAGTAGTTTACATTTTCAATTGTCTTTATTATTGTCAGAAACAGAAACTCACTAAATGTTTTTTTGTAAGTGCCATGTTATTAAATTTATGTTGAGAAACCTATTCTTACTGATAAGATACGTAAAGGGAATGACATAAGTTTAGTATACATTTGAATAGCCTCCATAATTGTCTGAAACAGATACATAAACTTACAGCATATTATTTTGTAAGAACCATGTTATTAAAATTTCATCTAAAAAACATATTGTTCCTGATAGAGTCTGTATATACCGTAATTTGCTTGCCTTGATTACTTTTGCATTTGGCATAGGAATTTTCACTAGTAGGAAAACAAAGGGAATAAGAGATGTGTGTTTTACAGTTGGATTTTTTTTCATTATTATATGAAACAAAGTTGGAAATGATGACAATACAAATGTTCGCATGCCTATTATGGAAGTGATTTAATACTCTCAGATGGCAGGAGGTTATTTTACCTTTGTATTAGCAAGTTCAAGATTTTTCTGCACATGTGCTCATTTTGGTTTGAGCAAAGGTCATCGAATTGTGTTTGGATTGCAAAGGCTTAAGTTGGAGAAACACTCTAGTACTAGTGAATCCTATTGTTTAAGAAACTCTTCAATGGTAAACCTCTATCATCTATACTAAGAATGAAGGAAAAACCACTCAGTGAGGTTCATTTGTTCATTTTTAAGCAATACATTTTCCGCTGACAGAGAAAACAGTTTTGAAGTCTTCCGCGAATTAGGTCTTAGTTCTATTTTCAGGTTTTTTATTTCATTGCTTCTGGGCAAACAATTTTGCACCAATATCCTGACTGCATAGAAATGTTGTACATAGCCTTATTAGCCTTTATTATCATTTCCCACAAATTGTCAGCCCCAATTGCTTTGAGAACTTTATTAATCTTATTGTAATACATTTCTTCACAGGTCCATGGGACATTTTTTATCATACGATTTCCCTGTATTCTCATCAGCAATGAGAGAATATGAAGAATACGTAAAAAAAAATGACTTGTGACGTGAATGATGTATGTGGGCTGGGACATTCAAAGATGATAAATTGAATTTTCATTGCTTTTCTTCTTCCAAAAACCATTTGTTTGATTAAAAGACGGTGCAGTGAATCCTTTTATGAACCTTGAAATAATATCAAAAATGACTCTAAAATACTGTACACGAGGAAAAAAAAATTCGCAGTATTCAATAACCCTGTTATATGCTGTGGTTTTTCGTCAAACCAAGCCAACAAATCATCGAAGAAAGCTGGGCTGATTTTAATTTCGATGCCATCCCCCGAGAAAGGATTTCTCCGTTTCCGGTCCGAGATTGTCCGGAAATTCTCAAAGCATGGTATTCGTGGATCTGTGATTTCATATACGCAAGAGTACGCGTGTACAGTATAGTATATATATGCCTCGTTTTCGCTATATATATGGTACTTGAAATTGATGCTGTTGAGACCATTTGCTGTAGCGATACGAGCACAGATATTGTCTGGGAATTCGAGCCAGGGTTTCAAGTCAGCGACTGCCAGACACTTTTCATTTCCTCCTAATAAACTGGGAACATTCCCGATAATGTCTGGACTATCACTTTGGGGTAATGACCTCTCAGGACTTTTCTCCATGTTTCTAAAGCAGTACTTTCAGTATATATTACTCGAATATGAAGGTGAATGTTCTGTAAATAGCCTAGTTGACTATCAAACAAAGGGCGGATTATTTTGTCTTGGCTTCTTTTGAATGACAGCGTCTCTGAATCACAGGCTAATTGCATCATTCTTTTTGAAAGGCACAATATTTCGGAATGGTTTAAAGAAATTAAATTAATCCTATATCCTCATCTCATGACACTCAAGGAGTTAGAATCCTGATTACGACACTTGGAAATGTTATTGAGACCGCTGGAAACTGAGAATCAAGCATGAGCATGGAGTAAACACTTTTTTTTTTCTTTAGATTGATTGCCTTGAGCCGTGATTTTCGTCAATTTCAGAAGTAAAAGATGAAAATTGAACATTCATAAATTTGTTTGTACCCTGTGATACGTATATTCTTGTAATACCAATGTGCCTTTGAATTATTTTTTAGATGCTAGAATGCATTGAATGGATAAGAGAACATTTTGAGAACCTTAATTGTGGACCCTAAAAAGCGACAAATAACGCTTTGATATCAATCACTCAATCAAGAGACAAATTTATTCGGCATTTAAAAAAATGAAATTCAACGAAAAATATAAGCAAAGATCCGCATCAACTACAGTAATCTTAATCACATTCAAAAAATTATAACATGAGCTATTTGCATGAACCATGTAGATTGTATTATATATTCTATAATATTGTATATCATTCTTACAAATTGCTCTATGAAATTGCGGCACTTGAAATTTCTTGACGAAGCATGACATCCAGTGTTTTCAGATGAAATCTAAGTTATATATGGCGGACTGGAGTGATATGATCAAATAAAATTTAATACTGGCCAGACGATTAAATTTCCCAATTTTTTTCTCTTTGCTTTTTTGATACAGCAGTCCTTGAATACAGCATGAAATTTCGACGTAATTTCTCAGGCCGTACTAAAAATTTCCACTAGTTACGTAATTGAAGTAAACTGACTCCATATGGATAAAATGCTCAGAACTGAGACATTGATTGATGGATTACAAATACAATTGTCATGAATGAAATGAATCACTTCCCACGCGGACTTCGGCAAAGATCTTTCGAACTAAAATTAGAAAAAAAGTTGGCAGCTACGAAAACAAAACAAAAAACTTTCCATTGTTTCGGTGTCATTTTTCTTCCAACTCTGTATTTCGCCAGACGACCCCAACAATCTTCTCATGCACATTTCATGCCGGAATTCCCAGTTTCCCCTATTATGGGTTTATACGTCTTTTCAAATAAGGGAAAGTCCGTTGAGAAATCCTTCTTTTCAAGGTTCAACTCAGTGATACCAGTTAATGGATGCACGCATCCTGTTGGGCACCGGATACCGGAAGTGCTTAGCAATGCTTTCATTCCTATCAAGAAATAAACTAAAAGATTCTCTCGGAAAAGTAGCAACTGCGTTGAATACCGCCGAATGTTTATAACCCCTTCTTTCCTTCTTAAACTTGCGATGGGTTCTGCTCTGCCATTCTATCCTTGAATTTATTCATGGGCATCATTCCTGCGTGGAAATGACGTTTTTCCTGTTGGCCAAATGACAACCGTGAATACTGAAACCCGAATTGCAAATTATGCAGCAGCAGATGGAATCAGTCTCTGCTGACAGATTCCACGCTGCTGATTCCTCGTCATTTCAAAATTATATTTTTAGAAAGTAATCTTTGATAATTATCTCGATTTCAAGTTTTGACAGCTTTGCTGCATATGCGACGATTTGAAAACAAAATCGGAGCAACAAGAACTTATTTTTGGACCGCAATGGCGACATCAGTAGAATTTACAATTGGCATTCGTACAAAGCGGATTTCGTGACGGGAATTTCCGGAACTCTGAAACTTGAAATCACGTGTGTTCAATCATCAGCTGATCTGTGGAAAAATTCAAGAGGATTCCAAGAAATACCTCGTTTTGGAACGAGTTCTGTTAAAGCATATAATCTTTGTCCAAACTCTTAGGACAGTATATTTCCTGGAACCATTGATTGCGCATTACGGTATTCTCCTTTCCTTTAACTTAGCTTGAGAAATTCCAATTTAATTTCCTTCAAAAGTTTTAAATTTTCACCTAACCCGAAAAAAGCTGCGTCTAAAGAATGTAATTAGCTAATTTGATTTTTTCAATTGGCCTCGTCTAGATCAAGTGGAAAATGTGAGTGAAATCATTCGGGAAATGGAAGTAAATTATTTGATAATATTTGTCCTAAAATCCGCTCAATTTTCAAAATTATATTAAAATCGCATTTAAATGTTTAACATTCAATGCTTTATTGTTTGATTATTCAAATATGATTATTCTCCAAACAAGTTGTGTTGATTTAGGTGAACTATTTCTTACACCTGAAAAAATACTTACAAAAGCAATCAAAGATTTTAGGGTCTGATTATTTCCTCAAGCTGCAGCCTCAGTTTTCCATGCTGTGCTAAATCAGAATGTCACTCAAAGCTGCTAAGTATCGATAATAAAAGTTTGACGAAATACCCTCCCGACGCTCGCGTAAGTCTGAATTAAATTACACGAGGTTTGATGCTAGATTTGTGATAACTACAAGATTTATTCTTACTGAAGGATACCTTCATTTTCTTTCCCGAATAGGTTTTTTTTTCGCAATCGCGTACGGTGACGGTTCAAGTGACGCGATGAGCCAGTGACAACGAAGTGTTCAAGTGTCGAGAGTGTCGCCGAAAGTGTCGCTCGAGTATCCGAAAAAAGAAAGACTCATGCACGCGATTCCCGATGGGACTGCGAACCGGGATCGCTGTCCATTACCTTGACAATCACCAAAATAATAATAGTACTAATCATCATCGTCATCATCATCATAATAAAGCCCGAAAACAACAGCAGCAGCAGTCGGAATGATGCGTTACGAGCTGTTTACCATCGCAATTGCTGTGCTGATGGGCATGACGTCAGTGAGAACGCAGATGCCTGACGCGACTGCAGAACACCCGCAGGCCCTGAATCTGACGCAGCGCATCGTCACCACTAAGTACGGGCAACTGAGGGGAATCGTCAGACGTGTCGACGCCGGGTTAGCTTATCTGGCACATTATAAGGACCACAGGGTTCTGGGTAAGTCGAGTCAAACACCATCAACGAAAATTGAATTGTTAAATATCCAGGCAAGCAAAAAAGGAAGAAAGAAAAAATCTTGTTCAGAGGTTTCGAGATTGGGAAACAATTTCATTTTCTTGGGAAGAAAAGAAAAATGATGAAAGGAAATTGTGACTGGCAATCTTCTGGATCTTAATTACTTTCTGAACCTTCCTTGTGCTGTAAAGTCAGGATATTTCTGAAAAATTGTGTCCCCATAAGGACTGCATGCTGAAAAATATTTGATTTTTTTTAACCAAAGCATAAGTCAGGGAAAGGACCAATATTTTTTTGTAAACCTGCAGAAAATCGTGGCTCGAAGATGAAACAATTCCTGGGTGGGTTCCTTTTTTCATTTATTTCCAGCATAGGAAAACTTCGGAGATTTCTTGAGACAATGGGATTTTTTGAACCCAGATTTTTCCTGACTTACGCCTTGGCAACCTGGGGGTATTTCAGTGACCTTCAGTCAAACAGAACCCCTCATCCCCCTGAAAAAATCCTGACTTTGTTCAAGGATGGCCAGAAACCCTCTACCGCGCAAGGCTTAAATGATTTAACAGCATGAACTTGGAGGCAAGGGCCCATATGCCCAATTTATATTTCACTTTTTTATAAACTATAACGGAAAAAAGGCACCAAAAGATCTACTTACAGAAATTGATAGGTCAGCTTTCAAGTTGAAGAGGTTTCTGATGGACTGTTTTTAAGAGAATCCAGATGGGGACTTGAAAACCCTTTGACATAGGTAGATATATTCGATTTAGGGAAGCTCAACTTTCCAAAATGATCTCTCCAATTCCTACAAGAGAAAGTAAAGAAATTAAAATGATAAACTAGAGCAAAGAGTCGAAAATCTCTTAACAATTTAAAAGCAGGGTTTGAAGGGACGGGAGAAGTAAAATGAGTGTCTGAGTTAAGGCATCAATGGTCAGATACGTTTCATGCGTATGAAATGTAAATCGAAGTTTTTCCAAATTTGGCATTAATTCTACATCCACCAGAAAATATAATTTAATTTCCAACTCATCCGAGTGAAGACAAAAACAAAGAGATAAGCAAGTCAAACATAATAATCTCGTCACGACAAAGCCATTGGGTCTAGTAGAATAGCTTTGTTGTAAACTTGTAACCCGAAGCTGACTTTAAAAGTGTTGGGAAACCGCACACGCCAAATCACTCTAAAAGTAAAATTATTATAGCACAAAAACCGCTAAATCAGATGAGAGTTCCAACCCTCAAGGGGAAGGAATTTACCAAGGATAACCACACTAAAAGAACAAAATAAAACCAGAAACGGATTTCCGCTGCTTCCAAGTTTTACAAAACAACAACGAAATCTACAAAATTTTGTCTGTGGAAGAGTTCTGTTCAGTTGTTGTGTTTGGTAGAAATTGTGTCTTTGTGCAATTTACTGTGGGACAAAATTTTGAAATACATTCTATCAATTTAAATAGGAAATCCTAAAAGGATTACTGGCCTCATCCCAGGCTGATTCTGTTTTTTATTTCAGAAAATTCGAATCTTTTCCAAACTTTATTTCATTCATTTCTGATCCACTAGCAAATATTACAAATTTATGCAAAGGTAAGTTATTCCTTAACAATAAGGCCTCATTCAACAATGGGGCTATTGGGCAAGGACCAAATTAACCACTTCCTCCTAAGCAATTATTCTTTGATACGAGACTCGTTGTAAAGACTCTACTAGAGTATCTTTGGATTCGAGAAAAAAACACAGCTGTTTTTATTCATTTATCAAAAATTCCTGAAGTAACTTGGTCAGCTTTATATAAGGAATGAATTTACTGTTCTCATTTATAATGAATTAATCCCAGACCTGCGAGATTCTTTTTCTTCATGCTGTGGTCAGTAATGTTTCGCCGTGATGGCCCATGGCTATTGCTGTGTAGTTATTGTCTCATTCACTTTTTCAGGGTCAAGTCATTCCAGAACCTATTGTTTCATTCGTCAGTATACACAACTATCATTATCTCTCACAAAGAATATGTATAATATAGGAAGAATACGTTAGTGACCTCTCCTGACAAAGCAAATCCATTCTATCATTCTGAAGCAAAAGCTTTGTGTTAGTTCTGGGTCATTTGATGTTGCTGCTGCCAATTATTTTGTAGTGAACAGTTGAGAAATAATAGTGGCAGCTGTTTGCTTTATGTTTCTTGTCTTTTTTCATTTGTTCCAGTCATTTATTCTTATATTTATTTCTTCAGTCTGTGCTGGAACCTAAATACAACGCTGTTTACTCAATTACTATCTTTCAATTTTGTTAAAAGTTTTGGTGTTTATAATATTTGATGCTCACAGAAAACTTTACCAAATTCAAGAAAGAAAAATTGCAAGTGAGAACAGTTAAAAATCAACTTCGTTTGGGTTCAATTCAAGTGAAAACTTTCATATTTTAATGTATTTCATCTTCAAAAAGGTTGCCCTTTTCACAATGAACACAAGGTCCATGTTTTTCTTAAGGGTGTGTGATTGGTATAGGTGGTACCTCACAATTCGACATTGTGCAATTCAACCATCCTGCAATTCAACAGTTGAATTTGCTGGGATGTCAATGTACTATTCAACCTCTTGTCCCTCAATTTGACTGCAGAGAATCAAAATTTTAAATTCAAAGTGGAACACATAAAATTTTACATTGTCACACAATTTTACCCTTTAACAATTTGACTTTTATCCAAAAATGGACTAGGGTTGAATTGTGGGGCACCACCTGTGCTCATAAAAATATAGTAATGGGTTTTCCATGGCTTACTCTATGACATTTTGTCACAGAAAACGAATCCCTTGAGCACCAAACTGGCCATTGGAATGCATTAGGTTTATTGCTCAAGTCCACAATATGCAGATATATCTCTCTACATGCAGTCTTCAAGGAAATTCAGGGGACCAGAAAAAAATGTTGGTGGGACAATAACCTTATGTGACCAAAGAAAATGCATGAGAGAGAGAGAGAGAGAGATTTCTTTAGGCAAGATTGTTGAAAAAGGATTCCACCTGTATAACGCTGATTGTAGTTTTCCTTTAGCATATGTCCAAAAATTCAACTTTTGTTTGAAAGATTAACTTTGAAAGAAAGAGAATAATTGAATCAAGCAGCAAATTTGAGAGGAAAAGGAATAAAGAATAAGTTTTTAGAACAGAGGCAAACTTTGAGATTCAAAATAAAGAAAACACAAGAATCAGCTGGTTTCCCAGCCTGCTCCCATTCGATAGGAGCTGAATTGGAGAGGTAATATGTATTTCAGAGGCAAAATTGAAAGTGATTCTTTTACGCAAGTAGAAGCAAAATTTAAACAAGTTGATGAAAAAATTGGAGTCAGCACTTCTGAACGTCAGTCAAAATCAGATCACATTGAACAATCGCAGCAGAGTGAGTGTCCTCTCTTGATTTCATCCCTATTTATTATTTATTTTTCTTGATCATCCCTTTCCTTGTCTTGGGGGTTTCCTCCTCTGTTTCTTCATCGTTTTTGGTGCCATCCGGTCTCTGACGGTTGGGCCTCCTTGTCCTTGGATAGGTGACTTTCTGTAACGGTTTCTTTTTGGTTGAAAAGTTTAAATTTTTTATTACTTCAGATATTTTTCAAGGACAGCATAGCCGTATTTTTCTTCAGAATTCTAAGAAAGGGGTGAGTGGGACGATTTTTGAAGTGCCTCTGCGAACTGAGCCTCTCTGGAAAATCGGAGAGGGATACTTTTTTTTTGTACAGCCATGTTGTATGAGTAGTATGACTCACTTTTTTTTTACCCTTTGGGGTTATCGCTAATTGCAGGCACAGTGGAGCAGTTTTTGGGGATCCCCTATGCGTCCCCGCCAGTGAGGCACATGCCACCAAAGGGCCCCACACCCTGGAGTGGGGTGAAGATAAGTTCCCGCCCGGGTCCGTCTTGCCCACAAATCCCACCGCTGAACCCATCTGGTCATCAGCACACCCACCAGGGACGGGTTCGGCGCTCGCCCACGTCCAGGCGCGATTACGATGATGAGGACGACGACAACTTCCATCAGCACAAGCACGGTGAGGCAATTTTCATTTAAGCTCCATGAAAACCTCATTTTTTTTACAATGTGGAGTCATTCGACGTATAAGACGTTATTTGTGATTATCTGTAATGAATGTATGCTTTCAGTCTAGCTCTTGGTTTGATTGATATACTGTACAAAATTTGTTTGCTGTGTCAGCATTCACACGGTTCACAAAAATTTCCAAAATGCTGCCTCCCACATTCATTTGACATGGCCTATCAAAAATAATTCACAATTTGAGCATTAAAATACATTACATCAACAGATAATGCCATAATTTTTCCATTCTTTCAGAACTGATAAAAATTGCAGTTACTGTATAGGCAATTACTGAGCAAAAAAATAGAGGACTTGTTGTTCAGACTGTTCCCAGATGATTTTTAATTGATTGAACAATTTGGGAAGAATCTTTGAGGATAAATCATATGAATCTAGCATTTTATTGGGATTACCGAAGATTTGGGAAATTACCTTGTGATTAAATTGTGAAAACACGGAGTCATTTCATAAGTCTTGGTTCAACATCCATCAGGCAGCTGCATGAACCTGTTGAATGTTTTGAAAAGTCTGAATATTGGCCTAGAATCTTGCCTAAAGCCATTTTTGTATTGACTGCAATATACAGTGAGACCCCCACATTTGGACACCTCAACATGAGGACAATTCGACATAGGGACATAAAAAAATCATAAAAAAGGCCCAGCATATGGACACTGACTCAACCTGAGGACATTGCATGATAAAATTGCCAATACATTTTAGGAAAATAACGTGTTTAGGCTTAATTGCAAGGAACAGATATTTCCAATCATAAGATCTATGCAAGAAAAATTTGTTGGTACTTTTCCCATCACTTTCCCATCCATTTAGCTGATTTGAAAAAATTACCTATAGCAGAAATGGACTTCCTGCTCTTTTTGTGACAGATGTTTTTTTACAGATGCCAACATTTCAATGAACTGTACAGTGGTATAATGTTCAATGCTCCAAATGGTCTTATTGGGTAGAAAAGCTATGCACTGAATCAAATTCAAGTGGTAAAAACAAGTTTTTTTCATGGAATTCTGGAGAATATTTCTTCCATAAAACTCCAATTAAACATTATATAATGTAAGTCTATGGGAAAACAAGGCTCAACTTAGAGACACTCTTGATGCACCAATGATATCCAGATCTGGGGGTCTCACTGTAGTAGTATACTTTACATTGAAATCTTTTTTATGTTTCAGTTACTGCCAAAAATTTCACACAAGAAAATCTCCCTTTGTTTAATACAATTCTCTAATGCAATGTCATCTGTGCTGTACAATAATGAGAAAGGGTGGTCCTAGAAAGTGTATTGTTTGCATTCTCCTGTGCTTTGTTAATTCAGTATACAGAAAAAATTACAACATTGCTGTTGGGGACCTGTCATGCCAGTGTGATGCTGGCCTCATTAACTGAGGCAAGAGTAAATTGGGTGGAATTACTGCCCAGCAATAAACTCATGGAGCTCCGGAAAAACTGCAAAAGGTGGAAAACTTTCAATATCTGAGTCCCCAGCATTTTCTTTGACTTGAACTTTCCTGGCTAATCCCAGGCCTCTAAAAAATTGCCTGATCCAGAGCAGAGTACTGAATCAAGGCCAGTCACAATAATTAATCAGAACCTCTTTCATCCTATCTTTATCATCAGTCTGTGCCTAGCTGTTGTTTGGTGAACAGGCAATATACACTGTGAGCTTACTGAGAGGTTTTTACCACCTTCAAATATCCTTTTGTAACTTCTTCAAATCTTTCCCTTTGTTGGGAGAACCTTCAGAAATATACTGTAATGTAATTCAGGGATTATACCAAGAATTCCCGGCCCTTGTGATTCAGGCTGAGTCTGTTTTTCTTTTTTCTCAAAATGAGTTCCTCTTGATGCAGAATGAGCAACTCCTCATCTTTATGTTTTGGTGACTGTTGTCTCCAACAAAAATCATTGGGATCAGTGATTTTGCTTTGTTGTTACAAAAACTCCAATGCCCACAGCTCAGTACAGTACCTTGATCAACATTTTGGCTATTGAGCAGGGCCAAAAAAAAAAAACTACTTTGTTTGAAGCAAGCATTCCTTGAAATGAGATTTGCTGTTATGTGATTTTACTGCAAGAAGTATTTTCACCACAACTTATTTGTTGCGAGTCGCATTCAGTAGCTTTGTTTCGAAAAGATTCTGTTGCAAAAATTAAAAAGAAAAATAAACTGTCCAACATCTGTGATCTGATAGTCAATACAATACGAATGTACGGATGCTGATCAAAAATTAATATCTGCAGATGGACCTGCATCATCATCAATGTCTGAAAGTGAAAATGGGGTCACGTCGGAGGCCGATTGGGAGGCCTTGTCAAAAATGCCTCGCGGACGGCTCAAACAATTGCGACGTTTATTACCTTTATTGGAGTCCCAGAGTGAGGATTGTTTGCATCTCAACGTCTACGTTCCGGTTATTCAACACGGCGACAAACATTCCGGTGAGAATTTTATTTTCTTTTTGCAGTCGTGTTTTCATAAAACTAGCGCAAGCAATATAAACCAGTTTTTGAAGCCCCCATACTAAGACGTCACAAAGAGTTCCCAGGGTTTCCCTGGTTGCCTCAAAACATTCTGTATCAATGCAAAAACGAAAAATTCATGAGAATTTAAATTTATTACCATATTTAGTGGTATAAAATGTGTACAGTATAGTGGTACGTTGGGTGTATATATTGTATATATAGGCTTCACAAAAAATGTGAATTACTACTTGTGTCTTTTAGTTGATAAAAAAGAAAAGTTTTGAAATATCAAATAATTCTTCAGAAATGAAAACATTGAGAACGCATGTTTGAGCTGCTTCTCGTTGAGTAATGCGAATATTACGCCGTAATTGCGGAGATCTGAGGAATTCATGTATCAGCATTCTACTCCAGCTTTGGAAAATTTGATTACTCTTATCAAGTTATTATACACGTAAATAGAATCTCATTTTTGACTTCTGAAAATGAACCTGAGAAAGTCCTTCTCATGAGTGCTTATGGTTTCCCCTTTCTGATCTACAGCTACTTTTTTCATTTTTCCAACATATTGGGTACACATACTGTTGATGAAATGCTAGGCTTCACCATGTATTTTTCAACATTTACTGCTTATTTCAGAACTTTTCTGCGACGTTTTGAAAATTTCGACCATTTATTTCCATTTGATATTCAAAACGGAAATTTTTCGTCTTTTGCAAAAATGCAAAGGAGTGGAGAAACTATGTGAAAACCTTTTCATCTGATGGCGATAAAATGTGACCAGAACTATTTTCGGAAAATAGAAGTCATTGAGTTTTTTCGATTTAAACGGATGCATCACGCTTTCTCCTGTGAGCATTCGCTCCTCTGAGTATCAGTGAACACAATTTTTTCTATTAAAATTGGTTACGTGAGGTAACTATATAGCCTCGAGACAGATAAAAAGCAAATTTGTATTCTCGGCAAAAAAAAAACCCTTGCTTGTTTCATGAGACTTTTGATAATATTGGAATCAGCCGTCAGCTCAAAAATCGACGTCACGTGACAAGCTGATTCTGAATTTCGTAACTTCACCTTTGCCAAGAAATAGTTCCTATACAAATTAAAATTGTCTATGTTATCCCCTTTCCGCAGTCACATTTTATTCTTTCCTCCAATTTATTTGAAGATACAGATGTTAGTTCTCGCATTTGTTCTCATCAGTGCCTCGTAAATCTCTCAGTACTTTTGGCGAGAAAAGACATCATTTGGAGCGGAGACGTAAATAATTTGATGATGTACATCAAACGCAACTTGGCTGAATGTGATCCACCGACCTCCTCATCCGAGTCCCCCCAATATATTGCGTGACAATCCCTGGTTCATATAGAATGAAATGAGAAAGTGGCACAGAATCTAGGAAATCTTACTGGTCGAGGGCTTACGCAAAGTTACATGCCTAGACTTATTATTTTTTTATGCGTTGAGAGGTCATATGAACTATAAGGTTTAGACTTTAGAGCAATTATTGGGGCACAAAAAATGGAGAAGACACTGTATTAGTGGTTCACAGGATTTCATTTGCGCTCTTGAAAACGTACCAGGCAGGAAGATCGAACTGTATTTCAAAAAAATTACACAAATTCCCATTTCCGAAGGAATAATGTTTCACACAAGAGGACCAAAACCCATGATCTAAAATTCTACAGTATATATGCAGGATGTAAAGGTCAGTTGCAGGGTTGAAATTCACGTCTGTTGAATTGGAAAATAAATTAGGCTTTCAACGAATAACTGCTGTTTATTTGGTGAATTAAAAGCGACGGTATCCCTTTGTAGGAAGGATGCTCCCAAAATTCCAATTGATAAATTTCCAAGCATTTCTGTTCTTCAAGGCAGCACTGCAAGTGTTTCTGATCATTCAAACTTCGCACAATCACTTGGGACGAACATTCTAACAACAAAAATACTTTGAGGATTTCATAAAATATGGTGTCATATGCTAAACGCAAAATTGCATCTAGGTCAAACGAATGAATACAGTTACTTAAATGTTAATTGCATGTATCAAGGGTTGTTACACGTTTTGGCGCGGACTCGTTTCAGCATGGACTTGAAACGATTTGAACACCAGGGATTTTTAAAAACATTTTTCTCAGGTTCACCAGTTTCAAGGGGCTATAGGCATAATGACCACCAATTGCTACACACGTCTCAGCCCTTTGATCCATGTGTTGAAACAGGCCTACTATTCAAATTTTCAGTTGTTAAATTTTGAAAATTCCCCATGCAGAACAGCAGCAGCAAGCTGTTCCGCGTGGAACTGTGTAACCCGTCGTATATACAGTACTGTATCTTCTTATTTGTGGACATATCCTTCTGTAAAACAAAAAAACTAGAATTCCCAAGAATTGATTTTTGCACTTTAATTTCTACTTCATAAGCTTCTCCTGTATTCATATTAGGGTTGACAATTGCCATCAAAAATGTCATTACACAATTTATACAATGCTAAAGTTGTTGAAAACTAGTTGTGATTTGGATGAAATGCGTTTGACCTCCATTGCAAGTATAATAACAAAGCCTCAAAAACGTAATGCCCAATTGCAATTATTTGTGTTGGGTGGAGAGGGATTTTGGATGTGGAAATCTTGATAGAACCTTGTGAACGCTGAAAAGTGGAAAATAAAGTGTTCTGTTCATTAATTCATTCAATTGCAATTACACTATTGGAATGCTAAAAAAAAATTGGCCTCTGTCCAAAAACTATTGAAATGCTTGTGAATTTGATCCTAGTGGTGATTGTGCTGAGTGTTGGGGTACATTTGAAAACCCTGTTTGATATATTTTAATTTGATGGATGGCTAGTAGAACCATGCAATTTTCTTACTACGAATATGTTGTCATGAAAATAACAACGCGTGAATTACAGTATATTATTCCATACATTCATATAATTTCATTATATCCGCAGGTCACTGAAATTCCGTGATTTTATCAGAATTAAAGATTTCAAAGCCAGAAAGAGATGCCTGAGGCGGAAAAGTATTCCATTTCACGAAGAACTTGAAAATTGACTAGTAGTACTGTTTATAACACCACTTTGATCACATTATCCAAAGGTGACTTTGATTCGACTTTTCCCTATAATTTGTCCAATAAGCTAGTGATTAAATTATTACTTTATTTTTTCGCGGAAGATAATGTCGTGCCTCTTCCGTCCGGGTATGCGTAATAAGTTTCGTGTGTGGCCCCTCGGACAGGGCCCCGGAACCCGCCACCATTTCGTTATACTGCTGCTGCTGCTACCGTTGTCAAAGCAGGAAGCACACCCGAACCTAACCAGGAAAGAAACTCACCCTCTGCCATACGTTTAAGCCACGCAACACGACGACGAACGACGATCAGCAGGAAAAGCGGCACAAAATTGATTTCCCCCTGCCGAAAAGCCCGGCGAACCCAGCGACGCTCTGTGCTCACAAATCCGGGTTCTGGCCCGCGACCAAAATCAGAAAATCTATCCCGATATCTACTCCTCCATACTGAAACTTGCGGGGAGCGAAAAGAAAAAAATAAAATAAATAAAACCCACAAGTAGAGCAAACGCCGGGAAAAGTTTGTTGTCAAACTTTCGAACCAAATACAAACGAGTAAAAAAAAAAAAAGAATATGTGCGAAAAAGAGAGGGTATTTCCTCTCAAGGCCTTTCCTTCACGTATTGGCCAGAATATCCGGTTTTCTGCGCAGGATAACGGAGAATTGAGAACTTTTATCCGTAGTGCACCCTCCAATAATAACTTACCTCGTCGAGTTTATACGAAACACAAAATCATGAAACAACCCGTTTCATTTGAAGTTGATTAATTGATTCGATCGAATGCAATTTCAAGACAAAACGGTGTATGCAAATGCAGGTCATTTGCATACTGCGCAGTTTGGAAGACGAGGCAGCAGAAATCCGTTCTATATTATATAAACTTTGATATTCCGAGGAAATCTGAAGGGATTTATTGAATTTCTATGGGCCCCCGAATTTCCCTTTCCCTCATTTGGTTGTTCTCGGAATTCGAGCGGAATGCAACGAAAGTACTGTACATGGAATTTTTCGGTACTGTTGTTGCCCTCGGTTAAAAAAGGTTTCCTTTGCATGAATAGAATACGAAATGCTGCCACGAAAGTTTCATGTTCAACCAGTGGTTTTTGTTAGTTGAATGAAAATTTTAAACAGATGAAATCATGCAGAGTTCGCTGTTCAGCCATGTGGAAATGTTATCGTTTAGACTTTAGAGACAGCATTTCGTGAATGCGCCGAACTTTGTATTGCTAGTATTGTGTTATATTTGTTTCTTGAGAATGTTTGCTTCGAGTCTTTATTTATCTTGAAAAAGAGATATTTTTTTTGCTTTTGAGAGGGTTTTGAACAGTAATTTTTCAGTCTTTGGTCCGAAGTATATTCCCTATCTAACTAAAAATGAATTGATATTTATATTGAAAGCTTATTTGATATGGTGTTTCTCAAACTAATTCTGATCCGAATCATTCAGCAGACGGGTTTTCAGCAATTTTTTTCTCGTCTGGTTAGGAAGGACTGTGAAAATTATCTAGTACTCTACAGTACAGCACATGCATTTTCCACGATCCATTCAGCTGGAAGACCCATTTTTGCCTGCAGGAATGCTTTACAATGGAATCTCCTCTTGACTGAAGACTATATAAAGAAAATGTTTCACAAAAGAATGCAAAACATTTTTCGATCCACAACAACTTGAATTTCAACAAGTTTTGAGCTAAAACTTTGGATTTGTTTTAAATTACGGAAAAGGAGAAAAAAAGTTCACATTGTTGTCCGTTCTTGCCTTTGAAATTTGTAAAATGGAGTCAGTCAGTTGAACATATTTGTCTGCATCACTCAAATTTCGAGATAATCGGGTCTAAATTAAAAAAATTATGATGGAAACCAGAAAAATGCAAATTTTTCAAAAATTCTTATGGTGTTTTTGCGTGTCTGAATCAGATTCCCATTTAGAATTTAACCACCCTGAAAGAGCACAGGTAGACTCTCTGTATAGAGTCAACACAAAAAATTCGAAAAAATCCTTTTAGAGAGAATTTTGTTGCAGAGGACTAGTATCTTTACAAAATAGGGAGAGGACCCTTTGGAACCAAAAAATCATATTTTTGCAGTTCTATCCTTATGTCAGTAAAAATTATAAGTTTGGGTGACTCCTTTGATGAGAACAGTTAAAAGGGAAATTACTTTCTCTCTGTATGTCTTCACCCATTGGCAGAGCCTGCAAGGGTTTGACATTAAGTTCAAAATGGTTTCATCAGAAAGTTATCGATACTTTCCAATGATAACAACAGATAAATTTGCTGTAGATAGTATTATTGTTCAGAGATTCCACCTGTCTTAAATTTTGCCATCAAAGTTTTGCGCGGAAGACTAGCTTACTTTAATTTTTGAAGAGGCGCATTTTTTCTTAGTTTGCAATTAAAACCTTCTGAATATAAAATATTGAATGATGCATAGTGTGGATTTATGAAAACAGACAAAAAGTTTTCCAGCATACGTATATCCATGTGTGACAAACCAAGATTGGTAGGTACACAGTCCAATGAGTTTAAAAATTCTGAAATGTATCTCATTATACCTCACACAAGAAAATACATACAAAGTGGTACCTTGCAACCCAACTTGAATATATTGCATGACTAAGGTTGAATTGCAAAGCGCTTGAATTCCAAGACACTTTGTAAAATTTCGAAATATCAGCACACAAATGCAAAAAAAAAAACAACTGGCCAAAGGATATTGAATTCTGGGGCAGAGGTCAAATTGCAAGTCAACCTCACTACAAATTTGACCATCAAATCAATGGAGGTCAAATTGCAAGGTACCTGTAATCAAGAATTCCAAAAGGAGGTGGAAAAAATGCGATACATCCAAAAATAAAACACATCATTCAGCTCTGGGGTTCAGCTGGGGATTTCATTGAGGAAATCCAAAAAGATAAAAGATAACTGTATTTCTCTGTTCCAAACTAATTCACAGATCACAAAATCACACAACAGATTTGAATCACATAACAGATTAGATTCACATAGAAAATCAGATTCACGCAGAAAAGTGGGGAGATAGATGTTAATTTGGTAATGGTTGGTGCCAGACTGTCTTGGATCTTGGGGGAAGAGTACTTTGCTCTCTTCCAAGAATCCGCAGCACCGCACCTGATTGGCTGAAAGCCAGAGGTGACAAATTCTAGTATGCAATAAACGTGGACTGCCATCTAACAACAGTCCAATTAGAATATTCTTGAAAGTTCTAAAACATTCTTCATTACTCAAGAGAATGCACAGTGAGTGACGTCATGCAGGTGTCTAATTATTCTGCCACAGTACTGTACCACCTGTATAGTGATTTGAGTAAGACTACAGCAACACTTGAAAACACACAAAAATTGCAACAACAACATCAATAAAAGGTGGGCAAAGCAGATGAGGAGGCATTTTGTGAAATACTGTACACTGTATACCGTATTTCTTTCTTCACTCATCATCGTCGTCAGCACATTGTCTGGTGACAGTTTATTCATGTTACACTGCTCTGGCGGAGATGCGAATAAAGAAGCACCTCTTCTCTCTTTCGAGTTGCATCTCAAGCATTTTTACTTCTCACATCTTTTTCACCCCCCTCTCCTACTTATTGTTCATCCCTGTGTATGTGCATTCGGCTCATATCCCACCCAAGGCGAGGAGCGGAAGAACGCGGAAATTCATCATTTCCTTCAGGGGGTGCGACGACGACCACGTCAGCAGGGTGCAATGTTTCATTCCCTGGATTCTTGGGAAAGTTTCAGGGGATATCCCTGCTTCTTTTTTTTTTTTTTTTTTCATTCCCCTACATGGATAAATCTTTGATGACACTGATTCGTGTTTCTGCAGCAGGGGTTTGTACATAGAGAAATAGAAAAGGCCGAGAAGAATAAAGCGGGCATCAGTCGAAGTTTTACCCCCAGCAGAGCTGGAGATTTTTAGTTTTTATTTTCCACAAGCCCTGATATAAGGGCTAATTCCGTACCGTAGAGGGGGTTCCAAGAAGAAAATAAGTAGGAAGTACTACGCTGGTACTTTAAATTAGATAATGGATGTGTGGCAGTTGTGAATACGTTACAATGGACTTCCAGTAGGAGATAAAAGGGAAAGCACGTTTGGATTAATTTATAGCTTGGAATAGTTTTGATGCCAGACTCCTTTTTGAGGCATGAATTTTAATATGATTTTCTTGAGGATTGCTTCCCTATTGTTACTATAGATGTTTTTACTTTTGTCTTTTCTCGGAATATGGGTTTATAAAAATCTGTCAACAAATTTCCCAAAGATTTCAGATGCATTATGTTCTTTTAAAAAAATTTTCAATCGTGCATTCCATTTACTTCATTTGGGATTATACGGTATCAGATGATTTAGTAAAGGTAATGATGTATAGCATCACGTCATTGGATTACAACAATTTTATCTGCATCACAAATTTTTATTTTGTCCCATGGGGGTTTTCCGCCATTTCATGTGCGTTCTCTACAACTAAATTCTCCGTACATCGAATTTTTTTCTACTCCAGTGAATTTTGTTGCAGAAAGAGCCCAACTTCAATATTATTTTTTGATTACAGACCTTCCTGTGTATCGGAACAAGTGTATTCATAGCCCAGAAAAAATATCTGAAAAAAACTTCGAAATTAGTGATCTGAGTACAAATAAGAAAAAATGCATGTTCTAATAATCATGTTATTTAATATGTGACACTTCCTTCGATTAAATTCCAAGTATCGAATGTGAATCTTGGGTCCAATTCCAAGCAAGAGATAATATATTATTATTCAGCCACCAAAGCCTGCAATTATTAATGAACTATATTCCAAATAGAGACAAGAATAAGGAAGAATCAATTCTCAGTGCTTCTCTTCATTAAATATTAAATTATAATTAAATGCTGAAGTTTTTGCGATATTGCATGTAATTGGCTATCTCAAGAACCTTATAGTTCATGTAAGTTACTTTTTAGGTTTCGAACTTGATCTTCAAAACGGAATGAGAGATTTTCATTAAAACATTTTTTGTTGGTCAAGAAATAAATCGGTGAATATTCTCCCTGACTATCAAAACAGAACACTGAGGGAATTCAAAAATTTTTCTCAGCTATCTGAAGTAATCTTAGATTGTACTATATTTCTTCTTAGTTTATACGTTCCTTTATTCTTGGCTCACCTCAAACATTTTGATTAATTTCTACAGCAAAAGATCACATCATATTTCGGGTAAAATCTCCGGTTTTTTATAGACTTGGAATTGACTATGAATTTTATGTGGTTGACCATGATCTGTCCTAGTCAAATCACAAGCATTCAGAACCTCCCCTAAAAGCATTGCATACATTTTCTTGCAGGTCTCAATTTCAAATCTATAATTTTTACTATACAGATCTCTTCGATTATCGAGCATATCAAATCTATGAAAATTTTATTTTGTGAAACACCGAAACTTTTCGATGCACCAGAACAGCGAATCACATTTTAAATTTATATTGACGCCATGGTGGGTGCAAATTGCGAATACGCGTGTCGTGTATTGAAAGCAAGCATTTCGCCTTTCAACACTGCGTATTTCCTCGTGCTAATTTCAACTGCTGGAGTGCATACATCTCAGGGCCTGAAACATTGTTACGAGTCTGTGTGAACAGTATTTCATCCGTCTTGAAAACAGCTTGCATGCAGTAGAGGAGTAGTTAAAAGCGTAATGATACCTGCTGGGACCCTTCAGGAGATATGATTTGCGCTTTCTTCATCGACTAAACTCTTGGAATTTGAGCGATTTTTAGTGTCGGATAATCGCCACGTGTCTTTATTCATTCGACCATATTTCAGAGGGTAAAAACGGTTTTATGGGGCTAATAGTAGAGGTATGTTTAAGGAGTTACGGTTTCTAATCAGCGCTTACAGGAAGGTGTTATGTCTCGGAAGAAGGGCTTTTAAAAACATTTATTATCGTTAATATAACTGAGGTACGAGTGAAATGTTATTTTTCCTGAATCATGCACTGAAAAATTCACGGACGCATTCTTTTTCACATGCATACAATTTTTTCATAAAATCTTTCACTAGATTTTTGATAAACAATTCCAAACTCATTCCGTGCCAAGAAAAAAAAAACGAATATATGAAGATCCCTGAAATTGTTAGAGAAAACGTGAAATCTCTCAGCACAACTTTGATCCTTTTCTTTTCTCTTTCTGAAATTCTTTGAAATATCGCTCTCAAGCATGAAAAGGTTTTACTTGCCAGACTTTCCTGCATTCATTAAATGGGCTAGAGTAACTTGGAAAATATTTCAGTGAACACTCATAAAAAGTGTATAAGTAATTTGATTTCTGCATTGTAAATTTGTTGGTTTGTGCATCCCCAGAACACCTTTTCTTTTGCGTAGAATTTCAAATTGTAAGGATTGAACTGTTGAAGGACCTCTATATAGGATCCTCACAGCTTGGTAAAAAGATCCTCTGACAAATCTTGGAGAACCAGGAAAAAGTGTGAGCTTTATTTGATTTCTCTTCAAATATTCTGTCCAGATTGTTTAATGGATTATATTTTATCTGAGGACAGGCTGAACACCTTGTGCTCAGTATATATACCTTGCAGGCTTGCACTGGGATTTTTGGCATGCAATTATTGGCAATTTATCATTCATACATTTGTATGCACTGTGATGTACTGTATTTCCTTCTAATACCCATGTAGCGAATTATTTTTAAAATGCCAGAATGTGTTGAATTGATTGATGTGTAAAAAGGGGGGGGGGGTGATGGAAAATTATTTGTACTTCGTGATTGCTCAGAATGGGGAAATCAAGCTTGTTACATATCGATTCATATCAACTTAAGAGATAAGAAATTGCCAATTTTCATAAAGGAATTTCAGCATTCTTTTTAATGACGTGATTTTTCTTTCTAAGGGCATGTCAACATGACTAAAGACATGCACTGAATATATCTCAGTCTACAGGGACAAGTGAATTGGCTTTATTTCAGTCATGTTTATTAAGTGGATTGTTCGAAAATCCCGTGAGATGGCATCCCAAAATTCAAAACATTTGTGCAACCTCCTTTTGAAAGCTGGAAATCCGGAACTGTTCGATAACACGAATATCCCATCTAATTAATTTAATTTGTTTTTCTTTAAACTTCTCTTGGTGCACCAGGCTCTTGAAATATAAAATGAAGCAAAAGTTACAACTGCAGATGTCATTTCATCGTCAGCAGCGAAAAAAAAAATACTCCAAGTATTTGGTTTTCCTATAGAAAATTGACTCCCAGAAGTGTGTGTCTCGAAACTCTCGATCCACATGTCTATTCCCATGAATGAAACAAGTTGCCTGGTTACTTCACAACGAATAAACCAATAAACGTGGAGGAAAGAAGAATTCCTGGGCAGCAAAGACACAAAGGAATCGTTTCTCGGGTGCAATCAGCCGAAACCGAGGAGCCGAGGAACACGACCAGCAAAGTCTCTTTCCTATGAAGTTCTGTTCAATGAATGGGCCCAGAGATACACGTAAACGAATGCATGTGTGTGTCTGCAATCAGGGGCTTTCAAGTGCAATACGAGCCAATAACGCGGAAACATTTTTCGCTCGCTTTCACGGACAGAAAAGTATAAATCCAGGCGGGGAATGAAAAGCCCACCCTACAAACTATTTATAGAGATAAGGTTCACGCTGCTGGAGACCATCAGAAATGTTCCATTTTTCCTGGTTTTTTGCCGGGAGAAAAAAATTGGGTTCTGCTAAAAATGTAGTTGAAGGAAAACATCGGCGGAAAAGGGAAAACGGTCTTTGAAATTCTTCATGCATTCCAAATCATATACGCACACAAAAAAGCAGGTATTCTTTTGCCGGGAAGGAAATTCTTTGTTCGCTTCACGACTATATACGAGTTTTCATTTCAACTTCAGAATCATGAAAGTTATTATTTTTTTTTCATGGAGAATGTGAATTTTTTCAACTCAAAAAGGGCAAAATTCTTTCATTTCGGTTTATTCGTGATACAGTAAAAACAAAACTTTAGGCTTGGTTTCCTCCTGACCGAAACTGTCTCCAAATCATTGAAATTGGCGCGTCTCCAGAACGAAACTATGCTGACTTAACAAATTCGCAATGATCCATTTTCAGCCCACATCGTTTTTTTTTTAGAATAGTGTACTGTATACCGTAGATTTTTAAACCTTTATTCATTTTAAGTCAGTCCTACATTTTTCTGCTGAGCTCAAACAAGAAAGCTCAATACAGTACTGTCTTAAAAAATAAGCAGTTCGTATATTTTTCATTATCATAAAAATTTGATTTAATTTGAATCATTTGCGTGTAATGGACAATACAAATGGGAAATCGTGCATGTGATGTGAACTGTGAAGGTTTTTTCAGAGTGAATTGTTGAATCATCTGATCCAATCATCGTTGAATAATTATTCAGCGTGATTCCATTCCGTTTTGTCAAATCAATAATTTTGCACGAGCAACCCACGTTCGTTGATTATCATTCTCTTTTGTTCAAAGAGGTCAAAATTTTGCGATATGTTCTTGTGCTGGCATCTCCAATTTTTACTACGCACAAGCAATGGCAACATTATTTGCTGGGTACCTTCCTTTTTTCCTAGTTTCCAAACAAAAAATATATATATATAAAAGAGGTGCGCCGCGAGTCCCCAACACATTCCAAGTTCAGAATCATGAATTTTTTTTTTCATGGAGAATGTGAATTTTTTCAACACAAAAAGGGCAACATTCTTTCATTTCGGTTTATTCGTGATACAGTATAAATAAAACTATAGACTTGGGTTCCTCCTGAACAAAACTGTATTTAATTTCTTGAAATTGGCGAGTTTCCAGAACGGAACTATGCTGACTTATAAAATTCGCAATGATCCATTTTCAGCCCACTTAGTTTTTTTTCTTTTCAGAATAGTGTGCTGTAGATTTTTTAACCTTTCTTCATTATGAGTCAGTCTAGTCAGTCCTGTACTTTTCTACTGAGCACAAACAAAAAAGCTCGATACCGTAATGCATTCAAAAAATGAGCAGTTCGTATATTTTTCATTATCATAAAATTTTGATTTAGTCTGAATCATTTGCGTGTATTGGGCAATACAAATGGGAAACCGTGTAAGTGTAAAGGTTTTTTCGGAGTAAATTGATGAATCATCTATGATCCAGTCATCTTTGAATAGCGTGATTCCATTAGCAAAACAGTTTAGTTATTAAAACGTGCTCGTTGGGTGCAAGCAACTAATAGTAAGAGAAAACAAGTTTCTCCAGTTTTAAAACGCTATACAAGAACACGACCGTAGAGGTTAAAAATGATGCGTGTAGCCAACAATGGAATTATTCATTTGAAAGGCATTCAATATGCTTTACAAGTTTTTCAACAGAACAGGTTTCCATGTGTATATTTCCAGCTCAACAAAAAAAAAATACTGTCCAATTTGATCATTTCTTTTCACCACTGGAAAATAAACCTAGCGTATTTTTCTGGGATCTGTGACTGAAATAATGCAAGCAATCTGAACTATCGTCTTCGATTGTCTGCCAAGAACCAAATGTCTATTAGAAGAAAAAAAACGTGAAAATGCTTTTATCGCTTCTTTTTGAAAGAGGTCATCCTTTTGAAAACTAGCAACTCAGGATTTCACGTGGGCCCGACATGAAAGCGTCTCTCAAGTTTAGGTGCACAGTCGAATTTAACTACTTAAGTCCTTTCTTTCGACTGTCTACTGGAGTCATAAAGGACGTAATAACAGCCCTTGAACGGCGGCGCATTAAACACACCGTGGAGACACTACCAGAGTCACGTGTATAAAAGCTCTCGGCACCTCTTTTATATATATATATATTTCTTTTTGGAAAATAGGAAAAAAGGAAGGTAGGAAACTTTTCCGCGTGGTGGTGGTGGTGGTGCTTGAAAGAGAGGAGATGCCCTCGGGGGTTTTTGATCCGCGTCGCAGGGTTCGAATGTAATTTGCGACGAGGAGAGACCCCCGAATATTCGAAAAGGGAGAAGAGCAGAAAATCGCCTTGGACTGCATCCAAAACGCTCCGAACCGAGCTGGGGGTTCTTATATGGTACCCTAATGCCTACAGGGGTTCTCAAACATTTCCATGCAATTTGTACCCTTGGAAGTTTTTTTCTGGGGAGCTATACACCTGAATGAAACCCTATATATTATACAGGCTAACTCGTGTTGAATGTAATTTTTTTAAATATTCGAAACCACGTGAAATCCAGGGCATTCTTGATGAGTAATGGACATGACACATCCTGCTAATTAAAAGATACTGTTCCAGGACCCACTCTGGCTTATTAAAATCTGGTGCATTTTTCAAAGCACGAAACTGGAAAGAAACTCATCTCACAGCAACTTGAAGTTATTAATCACGTCGTGCTTGTATTCAAATCCACTTCGCGCAAACGATAAAAAGTTGGAAAAAATATAACCTTCACCCTTTAAAATGAATTTTCATTTCTTGTCTGTTCCTGCGTGAATTTGAAGACTGTGGATGTTGCTGAGTTGCTTTTGTAACCCTGGACTACCCTGGAGGTCTTGAATAAATATAATTATCTATCCTCACGGAACTTTTATATAAAAAATTATGAACCGATCTCAGGATGATTGGCGTGTTGAGTATTTATTTTTGTTCCTTGTTGAGCCGTCCTTAACTCACATCCTGTATGCATACTCTGTGCACACACTGTATGAGGAAGCAAAATCTCAGAATAAACAAGCACAAAAAGGGCATGCTTTGGATTATATATTAAAGAACAGATACTGTATTTCAAATCAAAATTTTTTACATTTATTTTGTGAATTTGAATGTCGCAATTTGATCATGAAGTATCAAAATTTTGAATTGAAAAATAAACTTGTTACATTTTCCTAGAAACGTCCAAAAGTGTCCATATCTTGAGACATTGTCTTGAAGTCGTGGTATACTTTTCCAGTTTTGGGTGTCCCTACATTGAATCGCCTTATATATCTACTTATGTAAGGGTCTCACTGCTGTATTTTGCTTCCCCGACGCATTGGAAAACGCATTTATGGTAGCTGTGGGCATTTATGCGATGCTCATGGCAGGTATGAGCTTAGGATCATTGTGACAATTGAAAAAAGCTAATTCGTGAAATTCGTGAAAAAAAATACTGTGGATTGAGCTGCAGGTATACGAGTATGCCGATCAATTCGTCAATCAACAAGAATCTCCCAGTGATTTAATTTGCCGGCAAGAAAAACAACGATGTTTGACGGTGCTTGCTTTACTTCCCACTAGTTTTGAATTTTACGGATACAGAATCCTTGAGTGAAGATGCATTTCTTACATGAAGTGTTTGACATTTGAAATGAGCAATTCCTTATGTGTAACTAAGATTAAGTCGCAGCAAGTGTTACCATACGCACAGACGGTAAACACGGAATATATTCGTATGAAATGTCGGAAGAAAACAAATGCTTCCTCGCTTGATTCAATTAAATCTACTGAACCTCAGGTTTCCTGATAGTAATTCCGTTCAACATATACGTACACCCACTGGAACGACTAAGAAAACCCTTACTATCAGTTTCGCGTATGTGCAATTGAGTCCGACAGAAAACGGATGACTCCAACTCTGCGGCAGACGTGACTGCTCGAAATCAAGTTCTCGGTCTTGATTCGAGGTCTCAAAAAAGAAAAGAAAAATAAGTGAAGAAGAAATGAAGGAATGAGGAAAAAAGGAAGAACCCTGGAAGAAAGACAATATTCTCCCCCGAAGCATCACAGTGCACGAAACTGCACGCGTGTCTCCGCTGAATCTAAACCTTCTTGAAGAAAAAGTACTGAGAAAGTTTCCCAGGAATGTCACCGCAACGAATTTCTCTCGATTGATCACAGTATTTTTTTGAAGAGAGATATAAATGGAAGAAAATAATGCTCTCTTTTTTTTTTATTCGAGTTTTTTTTTAAATTGAAAGCTCATCTCGAACAATTCATCTGACGTTTTACGTATACAAGAAATGTCATGAATGCTTCAACAATTTTTTTCGAAAAACTAAACATGTCAATTGGAAACTTTTTTCTTGACTGTAACGAAATATTGTGGGCTGAACTCATTAATAAATTCCTTCTGTATATTCTCCGTTGCTCAAGCGCTTAGATTAAAAACAATTGAAGGAACTGATTATTAATCAATTCAATTTCGAAAAAACCTACGGAGCATTGCAATTTTCATTGAAATCAGACAAAATTGTATCAAATAGGATTTCTAGGTTGTTTTAGAATGGCTGCGTTTGTTACCTTCGATTGAATTGCCACCACGTATCAGAAGAAAAAATGAAAACAGAGCAAAATACAGAAGAAAAACTACTGTATTTTGTTTTCAACTATATTTCTCTGGACTTTTTTAAAAGTATGCAAGAATTTTCTGACTCGTGATTCTGACATGTGATAACGCAAATTCAGTGTCGCATTCCCGGAAACCAGTTTTTCTGTCATACTTAATTTTCCCGGTTAATCATGAAACAGAAGAAAAATAATTTTAAAAAGTGCTTTTAGAAATTGTTCTGGATTGGTAGGATGGCCTTATTTGAGGTGACGGCAGAAGATTTTCTGGCCCTCAAATTATGCTAGTGGGGACTTTGGTCCTGCTTGAAGATGCAAATTATTGCAAGTGGAAGAAGTTTTGGCAGTGGACAAAGAGTCAGTAAAACCTTGCATGGAGGATGTGGCACGCGCCAATATTTCGCATAGAAATTGCAAAATTTGGGCTCAGTAATGCATAGTAAATCCCCCTTGCGTTGATTTCCCCACATTTCTTGACACGAAAAAATTCCTACAATAATAAGCACTTGAAGAATTCGAAATCCTCTGCGTTAAAACAAAAGCCCCATCTGAACGAAGGTATCAAAAGTTTCCCAAGCAAATCAAAGAAATTATTGTTGAAACGGTTCAATAGTGTGGCCAATTTTTTAAATTACTCGAGCAGCCAAAACAAAAATGTTTTCCATATAGTGAAGTTGTTTTTTGGTTAATTTTCCGCTTTTCCAGGTACCTGTATTCATCTTTCCTTTCCATAATACAGTATTGTCAAGCATGAAAAACGTTTTCGAAAAAGCATTTTGATGTGCTCTTATTCTAATTTCCGTTGCAAAATAACCCTTTTCTCTCATCGCATTGAAAGCAAAAATTAATGCACTGATAATATTTGATAACGGAAATTGATTCATTCGAGTAATGACTCTTTTTTTATTGAATGTTGGGCACCGTATTTGTGGACTTTTCGAATATAAATTCAGCTTACTCTTCTTTTTGAAGCCGTGATAAATGAAAAAAACGCATCTGAATCAAATTTAATCTCTTACAAATTCATAAGCAGGAAATAATAAACCGTCTTTTCAATTAATGAATACAAAAATGACAAACCTTTTATTTTTCGGCTTTCGAAAATAGTTTTACCTCATGCGATCCGAATTCTAAAAATGTCCGCACTACATAAATGTACTCAATCATTGCGGACCTGTTTGCGAATGTTGTAAAAAAAAAAAGATGAGTACAAAAGTTCATTTCCTGACGCACTAAATCATGAAGAAAAAAAACCTCCTCATCGTGACGGATTAAAAATACGACCAAGCTTATCTCTGGATAACCACAAGAACATTTATTTTCATTGATGGAATCGTCAACAGATGCTTGGGCTTATGCGAACATCAGTCGCTGATCTCAAGGAAGAGCCCCAGGGAAAAGCCGGCTATTAATTTTGATTTACCTCGCAGGGGATATTAAGGAGGAAGAACTTTTTTTTTTCTCCTCCTTCCTATATATATATACACTTGGCTTTCGGGTTTGGGACGAAAGGAATGTGGCGAAATGGAGACTCAATGAATCGTCTGGTTCTTGGCACAGGAAGCTTTTGCTGGCCATATTTCACGCTGCATTTGCGGGGTCATCCCACGGGGCCATTGCTGAATGACCAGAGACGGTCACGCGAGTGCGAGCAGGGGATCCGAACGAAACTTCCCTCCTCGCATATCCTCCGAGGAGAATTAGGTTTTTGCGAAACATTACTTCCTGGCAATTTCAAAAGCATTTGCAGGGCATCTGCTGGCAAATTTTATTATTTATTTTTAGGTTTTTCTGTTTGTGGGACTCCTGCAAGTGCTATCGTGATCATGTGGCCGCAAATGTGCTGGTCATTCGAGGTGGATTTATACAGTTTACGCTTTTTATACTGAATTCAGAAAGACTCTTGCAAAATAATTCCACTGCTAGGGGGAGTTATTTTTTTATGTGGAGACTACGGCCTAATCTTTGTAAGTTGTTGGAGGAATATGATTTTCTGACCTATAGTCTTTATTGAAACTATATTTATTAATAAGAAATATATCTTACCTGCAGAAAGTTTCTTAATCTACCATGAAAAGTATTAGAAATTTTACATTTTTTGGAGTTTTTTTTTTTTGGAAGAGGAGTTCTAAATTATCTGAAATGTGGATCCTAATTAGTTCGAAAAACGTCTAAGAAAAATGCACTGCACTCATGAGGAACGTGAGGAACTACAATGATTGACCAGTCATCCGTTAGGCGTAGGTTAAACATGCATTTCATGATTTTTGCCACCCATTAAGTGGGAATTCCAATTAAAGAGGTTCGACTTACACTGGTCAAACTGTATTTTTTGAAAAGAGAATATTAATATACGGAAGTATGGAATTATGGAACTTTGAAATGCTTTACTCATTCACTAATGAAGAAGGTGTGAAGAATTATGGCCGAGACAACCATCGTGTCATGTTTTTGACGCTAAATTGCTGACCGTTTTTCCCGAAGTTTGAACTTTGGGATTATATTTCTAAATAGTCGGCGCGCCGATTGGCATGCCAAAAGACAAACGGCAAAAGACATCTGGTGGCAATTAAGCCGCCCTGAAGGAGATAACCCCCCTCAAAAAAATGATGGGGTTTCCTCTGTTTTATGAGGTCTGAATTACCTCAAAATACGAGGGGAATTTGACGCTTGGAGTGTCGGCACTCGGAAAAACAAAAATGGCAAAGGGCCGTGTTGAATTCTGTTCCAAAAGAGGGATATCCTCTTCCCACGATTCCTTTTTAAGGTTTTTGAGCTCATCCCAAAAATCCAAATTCTTGGGGAATGGAAAAAAAACTCTGTTTCAAATTGCCGTGTCCCGATAAATTAGCCCACTAGATAGTTGGGCCAAATTTACCGGGATCCGGCAGAAGTCCTTGACGTTATAGCCTGAAAAACCCCCGGACCGAGCCAGGAGACAAGAAGCATATAAATAGTGGACCATTTTGGAGCGCCTATCATCAGACGAAAAACTGCTGTCACTGCGACACTCCATGCAAGGAAATTCCGATTTAAAAAGTTCTGAAAAACTTTCGAGAAAGAATTCTTTTTGGCAATATTGTGTGCAATTGTTGAGAGGGTGAGCATTTCCGGATTTTTGTGTGCTGAAAACACGTTTGCGCTTATTCCGGCAGGTTGCGCACCTGCCAAGTTGTCTATTCACTTATTTCCCCTAGAAAATGTGTAGGTAAAGTCTATCTAGAAGGATCAGTTCAAATTTCTCTTCAACTCTTTTTCCAAAAAAGAGGGGGACCAACTTTTGTAAAAAAGGAGGATCAAAAACTCTGTCAAAAAATCTCTCGGGAACGTACGCTCCCTTTCGAGAATAACCTTTTCTTGATTAAATTTGTACAGAAGGAATGTCCTTGCAAACAATGCAATGCATTTAGGAGTTAGATATGACACCTCAAAATTTTAAAGGGCTTTGACAATTTGCAATCTAGACGCGTTGGAATTTTGAAAAGTTGATCTTCCAGTTATAGCAATAGTCAAGGTATTTTTTTTTATTTCTGTGTGTAGTTTCTGTTTGCTTTGCTCAGAAGAGGTATGTGGGAGCAAAAAACGCTAGCAGCAAAACATTTTTTTCTACTTGTCTGTCAGAATACAGTATGTACCTTATTGGGCCTGCTGATGGAATTTGCCATGATTACTTGCTTGATATATACAGAATTTCTTGGACTTATGCCACTCCGCTCAGCTGCCTTTTGAATGACCTTAACTCAGATACAAATCTGAAAGTAAGTAGAAAAAAGTAAAGCACTTACCTTGGGATGGAAGTCCCACACCAAACCCGTCTTTACCTGCCATTGAGTGGTTGAATTATGATACAGTATATTGATGATGATATTGCATGAAAAAATGATTCCATTGTAATGTTATCATGCACCAATGTGAATTTCACAATTTCACCATGTTTTACTTCTTAACTAATCAAAATAGTTCGCACAGATTTCAAAGAAATGGAGCGTATAGCAACCTCAAAAAATGGTTCCTTCTTGCGGGTTCTCCTTCCTAATGGAGGTTATCAGGGACCACAAGAGGTCACCCAAATCCCCAAAGATACATGTCCATGCACACTAAAAATCAAACAAAGACACTCTTTATACATCTGAATGACCATGAAAACTGGTCACCAAAAAATCTGATAGAAATCTGACCTCAACAAAGTCCCACATCCACAAAGTACCAAAGAATTCACTTTGTGCAGTGAACTGGTTTGGAACAGACTCCTGAATTCTGCCTGAAAAAGTGAAAACATTCATTTTGTGGGAATGTGAATCCTGTGGGAATTAAAATACCCATGCAAATGCAAAAGTTCACCAAGACTTGGTCTTGGCTGTTGCATCCCAAAGCAATGCAGCTCCAGCATCCGGCCAAAATTGGCCAAGAAAACTTGTTGGATCTTGAGGCCAGTGAGCCTTGGGAAAATCTTGTTTTTGGGAGACTCACTGAGCCTTGCTCAAGGACAAGAAGTGACCATCACTTCCTTGATTTTTCTAAAATTGGCCAATCCTGAGCCAGGAAGAAGTCACATGATTTCTTCCTGACCCAGTCCAAGCACCTGGGTATAAAAGCCTTCATTCCTCTTTGAGAGGAGACGTGAGAACCTAGTGTTAAAGGGCCTTTTAACTTTAATTACCTCATTCAATATTCTGATACCAGCCAATCTTACAATTGACTCTGCGATTACAACCATTCACCAGCCAATTGATGATCTGAGCAATGAGAATGAACTCCTCTGAAAAGAGTTTGAGTTCTTATTCAAAAATTGCATTCTGATGGCTGCACAATTCAAATCCTTTGTCTGGGATCCAATGGACCCATGACATTGGCCACAAACAGCCTATTCTTTTTACCTTTCTTTTATTGTCTCATTTTTTGCCAGGATCTAGGGGTCTCTGGTAGAGGTGGTAAAATGGTTCCAGAATTCCCCAGTTATCAGGTCACATGCCCAAAACCCGTGAATTCAAATTCACTACCATCATCATACTGATATTTGTAAAAAAAATTTCTGGAGGCCCTCTCGCACAGAGAGAAAAAGAGGCACGTAAAAAAAGAAAGAAAAGAAGGCCTGTTTTGCCGGATATCCCCAGGAGCAGAACTCGGCCTGCGATTAGCGAAACAAAGGCGCGTCTCGCACTACTTATTGGATCTCTGCGGGAGACAGATTACAGCAGCTCGCCTTCGTATTCGTCTCTGACACATTTCCTTCCTTTCTTGGTCTCCTTGTTCGGTTCCATTCAGAGGAATTAATACACTCTGGGCCTTGTGGTCTGCCCACCAGTGTCGACCCCGCAAGAGCGAGTCTCAGCAGCAGCAATGACTTGCGATGCTGCGTGTCGCTGACCTATAAGGTTTTGTTCCTGACCTGAGGACTATCCGAGCGAGAGGCGTTGGAAACCGTGCGATGTGAATTTCCGGTGCACTCTTCCTCACTATGGTAGAGTCTTCCACTGTATACATGTTTCTTGGAATTGTATTCCTTCCAGAGAGAGAGAAAAAAATCGACCATATTGTTTGTGCTGCACCTCCATTGGAAGTTTTTGTTGGTGTTGTTGCCGATTAAGCTTTCAGTTCTAACTTAATATGTCTGCAACTTGAATCCAGGGAATGGAAGTTCGTATTTCAAATGCTAACATGCGAATACGTAATTGAAAAAAAATCATTGATCCCTTTTGCAAGTGACTAGAAATCGGTTTAACCGTATGATTCCACGACGACCATTCTAAAACATGATTTTGGAAACTTGTCCTTTTAATTCCTGCTGATACAACTTTCAAGGCATGGCCGTTGAATTCCGATTCCTGGAGTTTGAATTGTTTTGCCTCTGATGAAAACCTGTTAAGATTAGGGAAATTGGAAGTGGTTTGGTCTACTACACAATTTCATCTGTATAGGTTCATCTTCACAATGTCTTTCATAAAAAATGTCACAGAATTCTGTATTGCCCCAGATTTATTCATGCAGTAGTATATTAAAAATGGAACTAAGCACATTTTAATTTCAAACTTTATCTCTAAAACGACTTGCATATTTTTGGATTTGGTTTTTGGGTTTGAAGTCCAGCCACGAAAAAAGGCTAATGATTTTTGCGCCGGATTGATGAACATTGAAACACTGCGAAAACCACTTATAGCAGATGTTGCGTATGTACATTTTTTCCTTTTTTTCTAATACTAAACGGCTTTGGGGATTATTTTGTTCTAGAGATCACAGCCCTTACCAATTTTTCAAAGCGTCCCAGAAATAATTTTAATTAATGGCGCCTTCGCACAAAATGCGAGAAGTTATGATCACCCTCACCAAACTATTCTTTTTGTATTCTTTTCCACCGTTAGCCATGAAGAAATTTGACACCGAACACTTCGTTGGAAGTTGGGAAATGTTTCGTTTGAGATTCAATACCTCGTATTCTTAACTCTAAAACATTTGGATGCGTGCTTTTGATACGCTTCGAAGTTTGAATTCAACTTTGAAATTTTCATTGCAGCACGTGAGCAATATGAAGATATTCGCAATCTTCGGTACTCCTTCTATGCAATAAACCAGGGTTATTTCCTCGTAAATTTCGATTTAAATAAGCCCTGCTGAAAAATGCAAACGTTTCACATACAAGATTGATGATTATATTTATGCCACCCAAGAATAAGGGCCACATTTCCCCCCCCCCCCCTCCAAATGATGGACGCAACCACCGATTGAAAGAGCGTAGTTTTTACTTTGAGAATTTATGTCTCGTTTATTGTTTGTCCTACATTTTTCCCTTTTAAAGGGACGACTGCTTTGAAAGAGGCTGAAGTCATATTCCATGTCGCGATGTTGGTCCACTGCTCGTTGCACGGTGATCCATCACTAGTTGGGGATAATGACGCCCTGCTCATTATTCACCGTGTTGGCAAAGGGAGAAGAAGAAAAAGTGCAACCAGGGGTGGCCAGCAGGAGCTTTCTGGGGAATTCTCTCCCTGAATGGGGGTATTTTTACTCCTTGTGGAACCTGGCTATGGGATAAAATCTAGGTTCTATGAAATAAGGTTGATTCGGGAAAGCTCTGTTCTTCCATCATTTAAATCTAGAAACGGAAAGAAATACTGTGCAATTCTAGTTTTCGGGGATTGAATCAAGAATGCAGCTGCCTTCAGCGATTCAAAATGAGATGCACTTAGAGAGAAAAAAATGCAGTCTGATTTTTTAAATAATTTTAAATTCGCGATTGAATTTCCTCCGGCGGACTATTTATCAGGACAGACTCTTACAAAGTTACCGAAAATATCAGTCAATCCGAAAACTCAAGTCTGATTTATTTGTTTCACCGCTGTTACATGATAAAGTTTCAACAGTTACCAGAAAAAGATTCAACTGTATACGACATAGTACTTTTTTATTACCTTATTGGAAAAGGGATCACATTTTTGAGTGAAGTGGTTAAAATCATTGTTGATTGAAGATTTTGGATGCATCTATGAAATTCCAGCATTAACTAACAAAATTCAGACTGATGAAACTGCGTTTCACAAAAGCGGAGGTTAAAATATCCGTATTTCAAATGTGTGAAATCGCAGAAGTACTAAATTAAAATTTCACAGTATTTGAAAAATGACGGAATATTTGAACATGTTTTTCTCTTTCATGGCTGCCGAGATGATATTGACGAAAACCAGAAAAAATAGAATAATGCGATTTTTACGAAAGAATTATAGCAAGACCGGATAAAATTAATGACTCTTATATAAGATGCTTTAAATCCTCAATTGATACATTATTCAATTCTGTCTTTATTTGCCACCATTACCATTTATTTTGTTGATAATTTTCTCGAGAGTTGGCTTGAAAAATTATGAAGCATAAAATGATACTAAATCACCTGCAATAGAAAAAGTACCGCACTTCATTCGTTCAGTTCACGGGGATTATCATTTTGCCATCTTTCTTTCTCTTTTCCTTGACTGAAAAAAATTGCAGTCACATTTCAGCGGGGAATGTGACGTTTTCTGCGGAAGTTTGAAAATCTTTAGCACTGTCAATGTCCTCAAATGCACGAAAATCGGACTGTTCGACTATAGAATAGCTTCTATTTTGCGTGATGAATAGACGGGACATATACTGTACTTCCTCTCCTGAGAGAGCATTGCATAAAGAAGATGAAAAATCAGGGTCCTCTTGAGAAAACGATAGCGTTCATTTTTCTTCATCTGAGCAGAATCAAAGGGCGGAAACTGCGAGACGCTGCAGCTTCCCGCAGTGATGAAATCAGCACACAGCACGTGCTGGATGTAAGAAAGAAAGGTGCACTTACTTGTTTTTTTTTGTACACCAGGGAAATCTCAAAAGTTTACTACTCATCAACTGTACAAAATGAAATTTATATCTCCCTGAAAGAAAATGTGGTGCGTCTGAATCCAGACCCGAGAAAAAAAATGGCTAGAGTTGCTGCCGATCGAGTAAATTTTAAACTTCAAATTCTCGAAAAAGTTTTTCCCTGAATTCTTTGGAAGTTCGTGGGTCATCCGAACTTTTAAACAGAATTTCCTGAAACCTGCGGTCTTTCCCTATTTTCAAGACAGATGGGATCAACGACAGACTGTCGATGATTGAAATCAAATGTTATCGCACCCGCTGGACAGAGTAGAACAACGCGTTGAATCAATAAACATCCAATTCATTCCGGGGCTCGCTGTGGAGATCGTATATACCTCGAAGGATTCCGAGTTTCAAGTAGTTTTTCTCCAGAACATTTCCAGTGTCGTATGAGCCGTCATGACTTCATATGAGATAACGTTGCATATAATGATTGATAATAATTCTGATGAAAAAAGATTTTTTTACCCAGTTTTTCAGAAAATTTTGAGGACCAATTCAACTAAACCTAGTTGTTCATTCAACTAAACCTCATACAGAAACAAGCTGAAGACCTTGTGCTTTAAATTAACTTTTACATATATTTTGTTACCAATGTCAGAGAATGAATGTGGGTATGGATACATGTCTGATGTCCAGTTGTATTTCATGTTGTATTGTTTTTTCTTTTATTTTTGTCATCAATTTGTGCTTTCCTGCTCTGAAGTGTTTAAAATGTCATTGAGTGGATTTGGGTTGAGTGGGAAGGGGGTTTGGTTGTGGAAATCTTGATTGAACCTTGTGAACTCTGAAAAGCAGCAAATGAAGTGTTCTGTTCATTCATTCATTCATTGAGGCCCAACCAAATTTCGTCTGTCAAATCCTCCTTCATGCAAGAGTTGCATGTGCTAAAGTTTTTTATTGATTCCTCTGCAACCAAAGTAATTCTGAGCATTTTGAAATCTCACATTTATTTCAATGGGTGACACCAAAAATTGCAAAAAAATGTGAAAATCCGAAAAAACATTTCGTATAGTCATACGTTCATCCTCATGATTCCGCAAAAAAAAAAAAACCGGACGCCTGACACACTTTTTGGCGAGCCCGTGAATGGCAGAGGGTTCTTATTATTTTTATTTTTTTACCGTCGATCTATTTATTTTATTTATTTTTCACTATATATGAGGAAGGCTCTTGGACGAACCTGAGCAAAGGGACGTGACGGGGGACCAAGAAAACGAATGTGATAAAGTGCTGGAGCCATGAATCAAAGTTTCCGTCTGGGTTACAGTCGACTTGTATGATAAAAGACACACACCTATACATATATACGTGGCTAGATGGATCGGCGGCTGTTCGTCTTCAAACCGTTGCTCTGCCACACAGCAAGGGGGGGGGGGAACACAGTGTTTAACCGTCTGCCATCATGGTTTTCCGATGGGTTTTGTGCATGACTTCCGAAGCAAGCGTACAAATTATGAAATACCTCTGAAACGCCTGAATTCACACTCTTCTGTCATCATTCTATACATAGGGAAATTGTAAGTGGCCGAATCATATAGACAGCACATCTGCGAGCGAATTGATGAAACATTGTTTGATGTAGCAGCGGATTTTAAGAAAGAATGCTTCCTTATTTTTGGGACAACAAAAGAAAAAATCCAAAAGCTTAGAATTTCAGGGATACAAGAAAACAGAATGATCAGCATGGGACTGCCCAAAAACTCGAGTTAGAATTCTAAATTAGAAGTTGAAGTCTATTTTCAAGAATTGTCTTGATAAACATCTTTGAACGCAAGACAAAGTACATCAAAAAACCTATCCAAAATTTCTCCTGATTGACAGGAACTGTTGTGAATAAGTTGAAGAATAAATACAAAACAATATTCAAAAAAATTTGATCAGCGGGTTTGTGGCCAGGGTTTTTCACCCTACAATTTAAATGTGTTTTCATAATCCAGACTTCAATCCAAGATTTCATCACACAACCTCATCAAGATTTGTGAATTCCAATTGAATGGCTTTATGGGGATTATTCACCCATAAATGAGAAATTTGAGAGTTGCTGGAAATGGAAGATTTGAGACTCTCCCCAAATTATTTTTTTCCACATCAACCAATCTCCACAAATACTGTATTCAGACTGACTTATTTTCAAGAAGAAGAAGCGCCTTTTTTATATTTATTGTGGTACCCTTGGTCAAGTATTGAAGATGAATATAATGCAATTTTTGAGACATTGGATTGGCCAATAAAATTTAAATTTAAATTCTATGAGAAATATCAAGAAAGAACAGGAATTTGAGAAAATATTCCGAAAAACATCATATATTCTAAACCCGCGATGAGGCAGCCGAAATGCTGAACGTCCGATCGTTACTTCCGGGATGGTGCAACTTTGCGATTCAGGACCGGAACACATCGTGTGTTAACGACTGTCCTCATTTTTCATTCATCCATCTTGACATTAATCGGTTGTTTGCCCTTTCTGGAAGAGGTTGACAAAATGCATGGCGATTTCACATCTAGAACTCTTGCCTACAGTCGTGATCTATTGCCATCCTATCGCCCGAAAAACCCCCGCCATGGCCCGACGTCCTTGTAAGCAATTTTTTTTGAACCACCGCAGCCATGAATATTACTGTTTGAAATGCAATTTCTAAACTGGGACACTGTAAAAAGAAGAACTGAAAATGTCACATTTCAGAATCATATTCTCAGCGAAAAAGTTTCATCGACACCCGATTAAATGGTTCCTGTGGAAAAAATTTAAAAGGTTCTGCGAGAATTGAGTGTATTGTCTTATCTTCAATACAACCATATTAAATACCACTACACACATGAAACTTTTTAAATTCGCAAATCTGCATGACATTTGAGGTAAAATTTCCAGATAAATGCAGGGATTTCATCTGACATACTATGGGAAAATGTCGGGATTTTGGTCGGTGTATGAAAATAATAATATAAAAATAATGCATAGGAATAATCACCAGAAAATCCTAACCAGAATCTCAAAATGGAATCTAAAACGTTTAAAAATTTGATTGCTATTCCAGAAACCCTGAATTATCGTCGACCAGAATGAGTATACAGTACAGTATAACGTTTTGAAAATAAAATCCAAGAAAATTGACCCAAGTCATGATTGAATGAGCTTTGGTGGTTGATTAATTGATGTACAAACTTTAGTCAGTGCTTGTCAATATTCACAAGGTTCCCTCAACTTCACCACACTCCCAAAATCATCCATTCAAAACACTCCAGCTCATGAAAAATGATTCATAATATAGACAAAACAAGAAAAGAAAACAATACAGGACGTAATGTACAGTAAAATGTATCATGAATCGCCACTTTTGTCTAAAAATTACAAAAATCACAGCGCAAGGCACTTATACTGAGCACAAATTAAATCACAAGGTGTTCAGCTATAGTTCCCAAATAACTTTTAATTCATCAAACAATTTAAATATGATATGTGAAGATCAATCACACGGAGCTAACAAAATGGCTTAATTTTTTTTACCACGGGTAAGATAAGTTCGGGTAAGACATTTGTGGATTTCGGATTGTCACAATTTCCGCATCAAAACTGCGATGCAAAAATTTATCCCTAATTAAATACCAACAACCTCCAGGCATCTCAAATTTCGACAAATATTCGCGCATTTCCCCATTTTTGGTAGTTTAAATGAAATAAAAATAGGCCTAATAGCTCTCATATCCCATCCATCACTTATTTTGGCTGCTGCTGTTGAACAATGACCTGATAAAAGAATATGACAGATCTTACCCAAACGAGGGCGAAGACCAATGAATATGGCTGAATAATTCACATCCGAGTATAGGAGACTCGTTCAGGGTGCATCACGTCCTGCACACGTTTCTCCGTTTGATGCATCTACGGAAAACACACACACAAAACCCGAACTGTAAAGCGCTAAAGGAAAGATAAAAGCAAAGAAAAAAAGAGGGAGGAATGCGAAGAAGAAAAGAAAAAAGGAAGCGCCGGCTTCTGCTGTATAACGGCGTATCGATGGCGAAAGGCCAGGGCGACGACAGAAAGCGAGAGACGACGACGTCGGCGATTCATCAACGTTGGCCGGCAACATCAGCAATCGTCAGCAGCAGCAGCAACAGCGCCACCATCAGCGAGCTACACACACCAGGCCAAGGCCTGGGCCAGCATCAGGGCCAGGGCAGGAAGGAAGCAGGGAAGAGAGCGGAAAAGGAAAAAAATACTGTATTATTCGCGGGCTGCTGCAGCTCCATTAGAAAAGTGCGGTGCGAGGAAGTTTATCGCTTGCTCCAGATCCGTCCGTCGGTCTCAACTTGTCCATTATTTGACCCTCCTCTGGGTGCCGCGTTTGATATGCGGAGTACCATTTGTACTGTCACGTGACGATGAGACTGGAAGCCTAGAAGGTTTGTCCAAAAAGTTCTGTGTTCACCAGCAAGCGCCTTTTTTTTCTCTTCTTTACATATAGGCCCGTTTACAAATACAGCGAGACCCCAACATGCAGACGTAATTTGTGCATCAATAGTGTCTGTAAGTCAAAATGTCCCTAAGTCAAGTCTCAGTTTCCCTTAGACTTACATTATACAATTTTTAATTGGTGTTTTATGGACAAAATACTCACCATAATTCCATTAAAATAAAAATTGTCTCCCAATTGAAGCTGATTCAGTCAATATATTTCAACACAATATGGACATCTGGGGAATTGAAAATTGATACTGTACCTCTGTACAGTACATAGAATTGTTTGCATTCTCTGAAGAAAAAAAACATTTAAGTGAAAAAAGAAAGAAGGAAGTCCCTCTATGTTGGAGATACTTTTTTTTTAAATAGCTTAACCCTTGGACAGCTTAGGGTCCTTTCCCATAGGGGGACAGAGTCAGATTATTTTTGTATCCTCCCGCATTTTCAGTTTTGGGAAGGTCACCAAAACCCTTCCAGGTGGGCTGAGGCAAAGTTGGGATTAATCCAAAAAAAGCCAGTAGCCTAACTGAGAATTTTTTTTTTGCCAGCAAAATTTTTCTGTGCTCAGAGAAAAAAAGCATCAGGATTTTTCCGGACTTTGCCCTTGACCACCTGTTATCATTTTTTTTCCAAACCTCTCTGAGGTGCCACAAAATTTTGCGAAAATAGTCCAACTTTGCTGTACAAGGGTTAATGGATGGTAAATTGGTGAGAGAAATGCCCAAGAACTTTTCTTTCATCAATTTTAGGGTTGCAAATATCTGTTTCTTGTAATTTGGCCAGAAAGGTATTTGCAATTTTATCACAAATTCCCCTATGTTGAGTCAGTGTCCTCATGTCATACCTTTTTTTTATAAATTTTGTATGGGAAGATAAGTGTCCCTACATCAAATTGTCCACATGTGGGGGGTCTCACTGCATGTATATACTGCAAGTTTTCAAGATGACCTGGCTCCGCCTCTGGCTCTCAAGCAACAATAACACAGTACACAAAGTTTGTTCAGATCTCTAAAAACTATAAATTCCCAATAACTCAACATTACAGAATAAGTTTCTGAGAAAAATTAATATTAGCCTCAAAACGTGAAAAGACTGGTGAATTTTTAAATTAAACATTTGAAAAATCGGATGCAGACTGTTAAAAATTAATGTTCCATAATAAATTCGAATATCCCCCGGGAGAGCCATCAGCTACGGCACATACATTTCAGTGAATGAATACTTTTCTCTACAAATTTCACATAAAGTATGCATTAATATTGAAGATTTTAAATCGTGTATACTTTCCAGAAATTACAAATATATATTAGACTCACCTGAGTTTCACGGTACCCAACCAAAAGCCCCCCTAGGTCAAAAGCCCCCCCAGCAAGCCCCCTAGGCCAAAAGCCCCCCCTGCAAAAAGCCCCCCACCACTTTTTTATAATTGGATGCAAGTTTCATAATAGTGTTTGGTGGCCCTAAGAACGGCTATTTGGTTTCATTAGTCCTCAAAAGGGCTGTTTAACAATCATCTTCAAAATTGCCTTCTGCTGCCTCTTCCTCACTGTCACTGATGCTCTCCATGTCATTTTCTTCTAAATAGCCATTGCAGTATGCAATTTGACCGCCCTTCTGATTATTGATGATCTGAAGTGCACCAGCCATTGGACCAACAAGGTGAACTGTAGATTTTGCAGAATTCAGCAAATCATGATGCTTTGAAATTCAAAGAATCATTGTTGACCATTGCAGGTGAAGAATCCCTTTATATGCACAACTTACCAACATATTGGTACTTGGCCTTGTGCTGGGCCTGCTGGTGAAAGGTGCAGCCTACCATCAAGAGTTACAAGAATACCTGTAATCCCCAATTTTTGAACCTAGGGGGGCTTTTGGCAGGGGGGACGTTTGACCTAGGGGGGCTTTAGGCAGGGGGGGGGCTTTCTGGGGGGCTTTTGGCAGGGGGGCTTTTGGACTACACCCAGTTTCGCGGGGCACTTAATTTAAATTAAAAATTGGAACGGAATTCAGTGTCTTCAGGAAGGCACGAAAAGCGTCGCTGTCGTTACAAATACTGGAATACTTCGCAATATTCATTTCATCATGATTTCAATAAGATTCATCTTTCTATTTTGGACGGTTATTTAAGGTTCTGTCATAAGCATGATTTGAAATATATAGCCTTTTTCAAAATCGCGAGCTCCAAAATATCAAAATGAATCTTCAGTTTCGCCTGTTTTTTCGGATATTTCGCAGCTGAAGCTTTGCGTGATTTCATTTCATTCGTGAATAAACGAATCTTCTCTGAAATCATGCCCAAAATCTTAGGGACGAGTTAAAGAGAATATTATTTATATAGACAGGTTTCATGATATTTTGAAATCTTTGACAGAAAGTGAAAAAAAATTCGTGGTAAAAAAGGAAAGAGTATTCGCAAAGTTACATTGTTTGAGGTTTTTAGTGGATATTATGACAATGTTTTCAGCGTTTACCAAAACGATGAATGATAATTCAAAATGAACAGCTGTTCATGGACGAACCCCTTCTTGAATGCGTGGTTCATAAAAATTAATTATAGCATTTATTAATTGTTATGTTTACTTCTCCGGTATTTTTTGGTAGCAAAAACAGCCTTGTTGATGCTCCTTCGACACTGATCTAGTAGACAATTTTTATCTGAAGAAAAAAACACACCGTATTTTTTTCAGCACAACTTCTGTTTGCAGCCAGGAACTTTTCTTATTTGCACCTAAAGCAACAAACGTGCAGAAAGCAGCACATCTACTTCTGTAATGGAGCTGACTGAACTTTGGCAATATGTTCCTGATTAATTGAGATGCCTTTTCCCTCCGGAAGAGAGAAATATCCAGCATCGTATGGCTCAGGGCTGTGTGAGTGTTCTAGAGTATTCTAGACTATCTTGAGACTTTGTGGCGGGAACACCACAGTCATATCCTGACAATGCCATTCTTCTTATCCTGTCGAGATTTCCTTGGAATGTGTAACTTTCATAAATAAACTACAAACAGTTCCGGAAATGTCCGCGAGTTTGCCTGGTACCCGTTGGGAGATAATGGGTCCGCGAAAAATGCAGGGTGAACCAAGAAAACGAACCGAATTTTCAAATCTTAATTTCCCGTCCTCAACACTTATGTAATGGACGTATCGCAAAATGTTTTTAAACTCTTCCTATGGAAGAAAACTCAAAAATATGTGTGGAAGAATCATGCAGAACTAGGGCAAGATCACACAATTAACCTTCATTTCGAAAGGAAGTTATACGTGGCGTGTGAAGTACTATCTTTTTTATCTTTTTTAGTGATAAAGAAAAATTTACAAGCATTGGAATTCAACAAAGAGACCCTTTCCAACATCTTAAAGGATCAAGATAAAATGTTGGCCTTATATGATTTCTCATCAAAGATTCTCTCTAAATTTTTCATTCAACTAAACCTCATGCAGAAACAAGCTGAAGACCTATTAGTGCTTTATATTACTTTTTTTTTTACTGATATTCTGTTTTCAATGTCAGGGAAAGAATGGGTGTATGCATGCATGTCAGATGTCCAGTTTTATTTTGTGGATTGTATTTTATTTCATTTTTGTTATTCATTTGTGCTCTGTTTCCTGCTCTGAAGTGATTAAATGTCTTTGAATGGATTTTGGTTGGTTGGGGAGGGGGTTTGGATGTGGAAAACTTGATTGAACCTTGTGAATGCTGAAAAGCAGCAAATAAAGTGTTCTGTTCATTCATTCATTCATTCACGTGGCGTGTTGACCTTAGGAAATAAATATTCTAATTCAATATTTGATAATTCTTCAAATGCGTGGGTTATTTTCACTATTGGTATGAGAAATTTAAAGTTGGTTTCATTCGAAAGATAAATACATCATCACACGTCCTGCATTCAAGTTTTACAGTGATTTTCAGAATTTTTCATGGAATTTTTGTTGAAAGAATCTATAGTATTTCCACTGGTCGACCCTGTGAAGCTCTCTCGACGATGAGACATGAACTTGACATAAGTTGCTGTTTACTTCATTAGGAGAGAGAATAGACCTTTGTATTTTGTGATTAACGACACAATACATTATGACACAGACGAGCAATGACTGATCAATTACCTAGATAATGACATTGCTGATGATGTGCGTTTAACACGTTTTTTTTTAATGTATACAACGCCTCTTTTTTTTGCTTGAAAATGTGTCGTTGTAAATGAGGGTACATCTTTCCAACTTTACAACATCGTTAGTAAATTGTAGGTGTACTTCCGAGTTTTCTGGTCGAAACAATCCTTCAAAAAATGATAAAATATTCGCTCAGCAGTTTCGAATTTGCAGGTAATCAAATATTTTGAGTTACGGATTCCGTTGAAAATTTTCCCGCTGAGTAGAAGACTTCACGGGTTCTAGAGAATCACGAATTCAATGGATTTGCGCTTTAAATTTTCGTGCGGACTTTTTCTGGTTTATGAGGTTCGAAAAGAATATTTATACAGATTGAGGAACGTATCATATATAGCGAATGGCACATTATATACATTTTTTTCTTGCTGAATATGGATGGGATTTATGTTTTACTGAATAAGGTTTTTTTTATCGTGTTTCGTGCAATGATTTTGTTTCTATATTTCCATTTCCAGACCGTCAACTGCCGGTGCTGGCGTTTGTCCATGGCGAGTCGTATTCTTTCGGAAGCGGAAACGCGTTCGACGCCGCCGTCCTCGCCCTCCACTCCAGGGCGATCGTCGTCACTTTCAACTACCGTCTCGGTCCACTGGGTGAGCTGAGCTCCTTTTTTGCTCTTCTTCTTCTTGTTCTTGTTATATTTCTTTTTTCATTCTTATATTCCTTATGTCTGTAGCGTTCAGTCTTTTTCGGAGCTTTTTTCGCGTCTGCAAAATTGAGGAGAGAGAGAGAGTGAAACCCCACCTCGATGCCACCCGCAATCATTCCCCACAGCAATCGGAACATTATAGCTATGCTATTTTTTTTTTTTAGTCTCGAACCAGAGATTTTTCAGTTCTTTTACATGCAGCTGAGAAACGATGGTGATGTGAGGAAAAAATTATCGGAACTATAAACGAATAATTTCAAAATTAAATGCCGTGCATTTGTTTGAGAATCGAACGACGACTTCGACGAAAGAAATCACTTGAAATAAAGGCATGTTTGGCATACGGAGTACTTAATCAGTTGGTGTACTACTTTAGTGCAGTATATTGAATGGTGCCTTTAATTCAAAGGTGGGTCCTGCGATTGATTCTCTATTCCTGTAATTTATTGCTGATTATCTGACATCGTTTTATTCCACGTTTTGGCGCTTTTTGACCTTTTAGACAGGTCAAATCTATCAGTTTCATGTTTTTTTATACAATATACAGTGGGCCCCCTCACTACAGCCACAATCCGTTCCTGGGGCATGGCTGTACAGTGAACCAGCCTCACAGCGAATCTCTGTTCTCCATAGGGTCCCATTATGAACAAATTAATCCGTTCTTGAAAGACATTTTTTGGACCCAAATTAATATACAACATGGAATAATCTGCAGGCAATTAACACAAACTAATGTTTTTCATGCCAAGGGGTTACTTTATGGTGAAAATAATGTGCAGGAGTGCAGGGAAGAATAAATTACAAATTTTTGAGTTCTTTTCACAAGCTTTCTTCACCCTTCTGTAAAAAAAATTGCAAACTGTAACACTTTTTCACGAGTCATTTCAATTTTTCTTCAGCTATTTATTTTGGACCCAAATGAATATACAACATGGAATAATCTGCAGGCAATTAACACTAACTGATGTGTTTCATGCCAAGGGGTTACTTTATGGTGAAAATAATGTTCAGGAGTGCAGGGAAGAATAAATTACAAATTTTTGAGTTCTTTTCATAAGCTTTCTTCACCCTTCTGTAAAAAAATTGCTGACTGTAACACTTTTTCACAAGTCATTTCAATTTTTCTTCAGCTATTTGCTTGTCTTCAGAATCAGATGANCAGCTATTTGCTTGTCTTCAGAATCAGATGAGATGATTTCCAACTGCTGATCCATACCACATCCCATTTTTTGTTTCTTTGGAGAGGACAAGTTGAAGAAACTGTCTATGGTACTCTGCCTTTGTTTCTTTGTCAGCATCTGTGCTGAAGTGTTGTACACCATGCTCATTCAAAAGTTCACAAAATTTGTTCACTTCAGCCTGCTGAGGATATGAGTGTTCATAAACTCTTGACAATTTTCCCATTCTTGTAGGAATTTCTTGATGTCAGCCATTGGGATGGGCTTCATCTTCATCTGCAGATGAAAGCTCTTGCTTGGCATCTTCAGCATCTTGTTCCAGCAACAACTGCAGTTCCTCTGTGTTCAATTTTTCCCTGTGTTCTTCAATGAGTTCTTCTATGTCACTTTCCTCCACTTCCATGTTGATTTGACTTGCTATCTGAACAATGGCCTCCACCAGGCATTGGTCCTCAGTTGACTCTCCTTTACACCAGTCTGGAATGAGCTTCTTCCAAGCTGCATTCAAAGTCCTCTCAGTGACTTGCTCCCAGGATGTGCCAATCAGCCTGATGGCTTCCAGGATGTCAAATTTTTTTCCTTCCAAAACTTCCTGGTGGTGTCAATCTCTGATGAAAGCTGAGTGACATGGAAGACCTTCTGAAAGAGGTTCTTGGTGTTTCTTGAAATTGGCAATCACCAGCTGGTCCATGGTTTGGAGGCATGAGGTTGTGTTTGGTGGCATGTAAAGAATCTTTATCCAGTCAAACTCTTCCTCCAATTCTTGCCCCAGGTCCTGAGGGTGGCCAGGGGCATTATCCAAAACAAGCATGCATTTCAGAGGCAGGTTGGCAGATTTCACATAGGCCTCAACAGCAGTGGCAAAGTTTTCTGTCACCCACTCTATGAACAGCTTTTTGGTCATCCATGCATTTCTGTATGATTTCCAGACAACTGGTAGCCTGGACTTGATGACATTGTTCTTTTTGAAGCACCAGGGATTTTCAGAGTGGAAGATGAGCAGTGGCTTCAGTTTGCAATCTCCACTAGCATTTACAGCAAGGAGTAGTCAGCCTGTCCTTCATTGGCTTGTGAACAGGGACAGCCTTCTCTTCTTTGCTGATGAAAGTTATTTTGGGAATTTTCTTCCAAAAGAGCCCAGTCTCATCTGCATTGAAAATCTGTTGGGCAGCATAAAAAAAATTGTTTAATAAACTCATCACCTGCTGTGCTTGATAACCTTCTTCTTGAACAAACTTTTGCAAGTTTTTTGCAAACTTCTTAACTGCCACTTTATCAGCACTGCCTGCTTCATGATGCATAAGAACACTGTGGATCCCAATCCTTTTCTTGAACCTGTCAAGCCAACCCTTACTGGCCATGAAAAACTTCCATTTCCTTTGCTGGTTTTTCTAAGCATGATTCTAGGGCCTTCTCTTTTTCTTTGAGGTCTATAGTTCTGGCCTTCTATATGATGGTGCCTGTAGAGGTGATATCTACTTTCACCTGACTGTCAGTAAGCCAAATGGACAAGAGCTTCTCCATTTCTTCCATGGTTGTACTTCTGGGACAAACCTTTGACATTCCTTTTGCAACACTAGGCATCATGATTTTCTCTTTCTGGGCAAGGATGGTGCTGATGCTGGAGTGGTGAACACCATACTCTCTTGCAATGTCATTAACTTTTTGTCCAGCTTCTTTTTTTTAATGATTTCTTGCTTCACTTTGATTGAAAACACTTTTCTGGCTGCTTTCTTAGGTGCCATCTCAATAAAAACAAATCTATTTAACACAGTGCCTAGAATATCTAACTTGAGAACACATCAGTACAGTACATTGATGTACAGTACATACAGTTAAATAAATGCGCACACATGACAGAACAGTAATGATACACACCCCCAAACATACTCTAACCACATAAATATGCAGAACAGTACACAATACTGTACAGAAATTCTCTAAAACACCTTTCCCTGAGTGCCAGACATGAAAAATGCCAAGTCTGAGGGTGTGCATATTTAAATCCTCAAATACTCTCTTGCAATGTCATTAACTTTTTGTCCAGCTTCTTTTTTTTAATGATTTCTTGCTTCACTTTGATTGAAAACACTTTTCTGGCTGCTTTCTTAGGTGCCATCTCAATAAAAACAAATCTATATAACACAGTGCCTGGAATATCTAACTTGAGAATACATCAGTACAGTACATTGATGCACAGTACATACAGTTAAATAAATGTGCACACATGACAGAACAGTAATGATACACACCCCCAAACATACTCTAACCACATAAATATGCAGAACAGTACACAATACTGTACAGAAATTCTCTAAAACACCTTTCCCTGAGTGCCAGACATGGAAAATGCCAAGTCTGAGGGTGTGCATATTTAAATCCTCAGAAATTTTGGGGGTGCATCAGCTAGCACTTATGGCTGTACAGCGAGTTGGCCGCTGTTGTGCGGGGGTTTTTTTGGCAATCACCAGTGGCTGTACAGCGAAATGGCTGTAGTAAGAGCCGGTTGTACAGCGGGGGCCCACTGTACGTAGAAGTTATTTTTCAACTGGGTCAAATTCTCACCGAATGAAGCGGAATGATTTTTATTGCCTCTCGGGTCATGAAGTTACGAAACGAAGAATGTGGAACACGTTTGCTCAAAAATGTTTTCAAGGATTTCTTCATCTTGTCTAAACCGTCATTACTTTCTTCTGAAACACGAGCGGCATTCCGTTCATGACATAGAGAACCATAAACTGTTGAGGCGAGAAACAGCGCGAAAACAAACTATGGTGTGCCGAGACGTTAATGCCCATTAAACCGTAAAAATACGCCTTCATGGATCATCGCGGTGAAAACAGAAAGAAACCTCGATGAAAGTTGAAGAATGTGACGGAGCTCAATTCCAAATCATTCTCCAACTCGCGACATACCTCGCGACTTCTCTTTTTTGGTCCATCATGTTCTATTGCAGTTCACTGCAACAGCTGAAACAGTGACGATATTTTCGCGACTCAATTCGCCTCTTGCAGAATATACAATTAGACAATTATTGGTCAATGAAGTCACTTAACTCATTCATTATACTGTGGACATACTGTATATAGAACGAAAGACCGTGTTATCATCCGGACTTTTTTTGGATCAAGCAAGCGAAACGCCGAGTTGCGAACCCGGCAGTGGACTGTTGCAAAAAATGTGCATTAATTACACGGCATTTGAGCACCGAATGCGCATGGAACTTTCGAAATATTTCATACGATAACGTTTTCTAAGCTTTTGATTCGTACTGTATTCTGTCGATCAACAGTTCTCATCACAGGGTTTTCATCACCGACGAAACTGGTGACGGGCATATCATCAACCTCGAGCCTCTGGCGAGTAATTCAGTCGACCTTTACACTGATGCATACTTAAATAAGATATTTCCTGGTTGTTCGCGGAGAATCGTAAATCTCTCAGTAACGACGACGTGAGGCTGTGGGGAAAAGTGCGGCTAAAAGATATATGGCAGTCGTTAAAAGGATCTATGCAGATCAAGGCAGTGAAAATTGGAATCCGGTAGTTAGAAGATTGTGCAGCTGAAGTGATCATAATTTCATCATCTTTGTATCCGCGTGTCCGACCACGATGATATTCCTCAAGTTTTTACTGGTGAATTCAGTGTGTTTTTCTTCAGGAACCAAAGTTAAATGCATTGCATGAATGATCGTTTAAGAACTCGAATTTTCTATTTCTCAGCTCGAACTCAACCCAAATCAGAGGTGGTGTACTGTGAATATAGCCCTTTTTTGTCCCTGTGCCCTATTTGGGAATACAGTACTCCATCTTTTGTGTGGGCCTCACCAGTACGTGTTTCTGGTGAAGATCGTGCCCAAACATGCGGCCTTCGTTTAAAATACTGTATCTGAGTAAAAGCCAAAAAAATAGCCTCATGATGTGCAACCCTTCTTGATATCAACTAACGCATTTGAAAAAAAAAAACCAAATGTAAACGAAAAGTAACAAGTTATTGGTACACAAATTGAAACTCTTTTGTTTGCTAAAACATTTTTCCATTGCCCCCTTGTACTCATCAGGTGCGAACTTCAGCATCAAGTGTGTAATTCCCCTCTCCCCCCCCCCCCCCCCCAAAAAAAAAACAACAACGAACTTCACCACCAAGTGGGTAATTCCCCCCCCCCCCCCCCCCCCCTCCAAAAAAAAAAAAAACAGTAGGCTCTCATTCCCGTGCATAAGTCATCTTTTTGCCGCGAAATTTTCAATTGTTTCGCACCCTGTGATCATTCTTCGAAAATCGGATGTCATCTCAAAACCCACCATGTGACTTGTACAAGGGTGAATGGTGTAGGACCAGAATGGTATTACTGTACAATGTACATAGTTAATATTTGGAAGTTGAACCTTCCTAAGTCAATAACCTAAAACATTTTCTTTTTTTTTTGGATTCCTGGTAAATTCCCTAAAGTCCGACGCGTTTGAAACCCGCGTTACTCGGTTTGAGTCAAACCTCGTTTAGTTCAAATCCAATTTTTTTTTTAATTTTGGCTACATTTTGAACACGTTTTCAAGCGAAGAAAAAAAAAAAATGCGCATTATTTTCTTTATTCGGTTCGAGAGGGATCAGGTGCCTTCCTGCAGGCTGGACATCCATAAATTAAAAAACTTACTACCAATTTGGCGAAAAAAAATTTCATGGATTATTCTGCCGAAATGAAGCCAACTTCCCTTATACTGTAGTTGTTTCTCAAAGTCTATTTGAGAAAGAAAAATAGACTTCGAGAAAGAAAAAATACTCGGAGTCGATTTTTTGAAGTCCAAAAAATTTCATTAAACTGTAGTTCCAGAGGAACCTTGAGCCGGTCTTGTGACGTGTGACACTCTCTGATTTTGATAGAGAACCGCGAACCACTCAGGCACGGCGTGAAAACACTGATGGAGTGCCGAGACAACGAAGCCGTTCGGTAGATTCACGGCTCGTGAATTCAGTGGAAAAACGCTTGCGCAAAAATCTCGCACTGTGTGTGAATTGCCTGCGGTGGCAGCGGCGGCGGTGATGCGGGAGCAAGTGCGGTGCAGTGTCGACGTGTTGCTCGCGGCGGCGTGAAAAGGCGCCCATCCCGTTGAACCATGGACTCGCCTGAACTTGCGGGCAGTGTTGCCGTGGCGGCCAGGGGTGAGTTCGGCACCGGCGATTCCGATGGGACCCGACTTCGTTCGCTTGTCACCTGGGTGAGCTCCTGATCCGATGGTTGGACAAATTTTAAACTACGGACCTCTTGAAATCAACCTAAATTGTGATGAGTTCAAAAGGTTCGTCAGTACCTTTTAAACGAGATTTTGTACATTCAGTGTTCGGACTTATTTGAAGCAAGTGACTTGTCGAAGGGTCACTTTTATTTCAGCCCTAGCTGGCGTAGGTAAATTCCAAGTGCACTATACATGAAATGAAGCAGTCATATTCAACATTCGTATCAAACGTTACCAAGATTATTAGAATACTCTTATTCTTATCTTGGGACAGGGTGGACATCAGTGAAGTCTCTGCAAAATTTTTTTCTGCTGCATTACGGTATTTTAAATTGTTGTCCGTAAACCGAGGTATAAATAAATGTTCAAGTTCAATAAAAAATATA
>CAJPEX010000900.1:0-14263 GCA_905338405.1 Notodromas monacha
GTATGTGAAAAAAAGAAAGGAAAAAAAGGGATGGGATTAATGCTGATGCTGGGAGCCCAGAAAGGAAAAGAATCCTTGCTTTGAAGTCTGGTCCAAAGTTGGGCAGTGCCTCAAGAGATTTGGGGGGGGGGGGCCCCCCTTGGGTTCTTCTCTCTTGACCATCAGCAGGAGCAGTTGTAGGAAAGAGAGAGAGAGAGAGAGAGAGAGAGAGAGAGAGAGAGAAGGACACACCTCAAGGAACCATATTTTTATTTTTTTGGAGGATAAATTCTACTGTACAGTATATATTGTATTTTGAAAAAGAGATTACTGGTTGAAGAAAGTCAAGACTTTGAATTTTTTCTTGGTGAAATATAGTTTTCATATGTGCTGGCATTCCTATAAAGTTATAGATTCTGGTTTTTATTTAAGAGGGAATAAGCAAAAAAAAAAAAACTCTTGTATGGAGCAAGTCAAATGGCATGTTTTTTAAGAGCATTTTTAGGTCTTCTGTGCTGGTTATTTACATTTTTGTTTCAATGAAATTACAACAAATTTTGGAGCTTTTGTTTTTTTTCATTTCATGGAGAATGGGTTGCAATTTATTAGCCATTGAAGGTCTTGTTATACTTTTCTATATGTATGCACCTTTGATGAAAAAATAACATGTAGCAGCTTTTTTTTACATTATTTAGGAAATAGACCATGTTTTTATGAGCAATTAAGTCAGGATATAAATGTTATCTGTCAATTATTTGCAGGTCTGAAAAACTCTTCTGGTCTGGATTTTAATTTTACTGAGATGATGGAGAACAGGCTCTTGTTTCAAGAAATTCGAGGTTTTTATTTCTAAAATTAGAAATAAGGGAAAGAATCAGAATGTATAAGAGTTAAGTTTCTTGAGAAAGCAGCTGTGTGTTTGATTTATTATGGTAAAAATGCAGTAATAATTTGCAAAGAAATTGAACACCTTCTGAAGTGAAAAACCTTCTCAATTTGAATTTCTTTGTAGTCCTGGTCAATTTACTCAGACATTTTGGGTTTCATTCTTGCTCAATTAAATTTCTAAGGTCTTCTCTTGTTCTACATTTGGACCAAATTTCAGAAAAAACTGCTCCAGAATGCCATAAATACAATATAAATTGTTTTTTTTCAACATTGCTCAAAAACAGGAGTTCAGCATTTTCCTGCAAGCTTATGACATCTATGAATAATGAACCATTGCAATAATTTGGCAGGAAAATGATTTTCATTGAATAAATATCAGCACAAAAATGCAAGTAAATTTCCCAACTCAAAAACTCCTGAAGCCAATTTTTTTTTGGAGTCCCACCTTCAAATTCAACTCAAAGAAGTTCAACTGTAATAATAAAGTAGCAAAAATAAAAATAAAATATAAAATGAGGTATTACAAAAGGGTTCTCCACTTGATACCAGTTGCAAGTGTCTCATTGAGCAAGACAGGTGTCACTCCTTGATTAATGTATTTCCCATTTGGGCACAGTACCAATGTGAGACCCCCTTGTATCCTGTCAAATGTTTTGCATTTGCCTTATTCCCTTTTTTTTTAATTCTCAATTGATTCTTTCTTTTGCTTCATTTATTCCTGCGAACTTTCTTGAATAAGTCTATGGTAGAGTGAGCATAAAATACCGTGAGGAAACCGGTGAGAATTAATTTTCTGTGGAAAATTTACCATGTGCTGCTTTTAAAATTTAAATATCATTCCTTATAAACTGTAGAAGAGATTTCATATTCATATATTATCGAATTGGGGATTGAGGTGATATTATTATGAGATTATTGTATATGGACGTTTTTGGAATGCTGATGACAGAAAAAAATACAAAATATTCTATTGTATGTACTGTATATACAAACTTGCCAAAAGTATTAGGTCTGAATCACTCATCATCACCGTCGTCCACTCGCGGAATTCACAGAAACTCAAGTCACTCATTGTCATCTGACATTTCTAAAATAGATGTATTTGAAAGAGAAAAAAAACATTACTGATATAAAACATGATGTTCTGAAGCTCTGTAATATTTTTTTCTGATTTTTAAAAAAGTTTCTCAATTTACTGCGTGATGAGTGAAAACTTTTCAGTTAAATCCAGAGTTCTTGGCTAATGTCACAAGGAACTAAAATATGCAAGGCTTGCTTATAGAAATTGATTTTTTGTCTTGTTTTCAATGTTATCTAAAATTTAGAAAAGGTAATGATTAAATTTTATAAGGATTTTAGCAAGTTTGAGACATTTTTCAGCACCTTGAGTTGACTTGGGTGATGGAGAACTTTGGCTGTAACTGAAAAGGTTTCACTCAATTTCCCAAAAATGTTCTGCAAACCACCAAAGTTCCATAAAAATGTTGCAGACTCAAACAAGTTTTTTTTTTATCTTTATGGCATAGGCTTTAAATAATTTTCTGCTTTCCTTTTGCAAAAATTAAGGTTAGAACCAATGGAATGTCTTGAAATAAATTAGAAAAGGTGGGCTTGAAAAAAAAGGTTTCTCAGAATGAATAATTAAAATAATTTATTCCACTGGGTGACAAGATGTCTGAAGCATTATTATAAGAGCAAAGCCCAATTTTATTTTTCTTTGCATAATTTTGAATGCCACTGCCTCTCCAAAATTCCAGATAAAGATAACAGACTTCATTGCTATGCAGTGTACCCTTATTTAATAAGCTTAATCATTGGCTTCAGAAAGAAGTTTGTTAACCAAATTTAATTTTCCCTCAGATTTCAATGGGGAATAATTTAATCTGTTCTGTGAACCCAAAAGACAATTGAAACCTTGAATATAAAAAATTTGAGACCATCAACTATAATCAAAATTAGTCATTGCTTCATCTTAGGTAAGCCCAGAATGTTTTCACTGTGTCACTCATGTGGAAGTAGCACTGATAAAAAAAAGATAAACAAGCTTCACATCCTGAGAAACACATACTATGTATAGGATACATGGCAAGTGAAATGAATTTTTTGATAATGCTGCAACTAAAAATCAAATAGATTTTTCTAACAATTGAAAAACTAGAGGAACCAAGCACAGAAAAGAAAATAATTCTTTCACAGAAGAGCATACAGTAAACATATGAATGATTTGGCTGAAATAAATTTTAAAACACAATATATTACACATATTAGAGTACCAGAATGGAAGAATTTTCATATCAATGCATATGTGAATTATTTGCACCTGGATTGTAACAAAAATTTCACCCTTGAAATCATATCTTGAATTTTAAAAATTGGGGATTTTTCTGCAGAAAAAAGTTTGTTAACCAAATGTTTTGTTTGTCAACCAAGGAAATTTTCTTCAAAACCAAAAGTTTGTTAACCCAGTGGTTTGCCAATTAAAAGGTAACTGTATATGAAACAGTTGGAAATTTGCAGACAAGCAAATTTCCAAAAATAATTGTCTTTGTACTGGCAAAGTTTGATTGCATTTTTTCAGACTCAAAATTTTTTGTAAGACTTTATGGCAGGTATTTAGGCATTTTCTGATTTTTTTGAAAAACATTAACCACCAATAATGCAGCTATATCTCAGAATGAAAAATTGAAATAATTCTTTTCAAGAGGTGAGAATTTGTCTGAAGCATTATTAGGAGAAAGAAGCCAACTTTTTTTAATCATATAATTTCAACTGCAATTGTCTCAATTCCAAAATTTTAGGTAAAGATGACAGACTTCATTATTGGCATACTTTTGATAAATTTGTCTTATGCTTAATTACATTTTATGTGGAATGGAAATTTGTATTTGCTTTTTTCCAAAAATTAACCAGTGAAGCAGCTATATGGTATGATACCTTGAAAAAAATTAGGGCTTGAAGAAGGGTTTCTCATGATGAAAAATTAAAATAATTCAGTTCAAAAGGTGAGAATTTGTCTGAAGCATTGTAAGGAAAAATAACTCCACTTTTTTTTTTCAAGTCAGCATGTAATTTCCACTGAGATTGTCTCATATTTCAAAAATTTCAGATAAAGACAAACAAGACTTTGTCACTATATTTTTTAGAAATTTGTTATAATAAGCTAACATACATTTTACAAGGACCTGGAAAACATTTTCTTCAAAAATTAACCCAGTTATATATAAGCAGTTAAATATTGTGATGCCTTATTATTTGACAAAATGAGGGCTTGCAGAACGGTTTCTCAGAATGAAAATCCTAAAAAATAATTCATTTCAAAGGGTGAAAAGTTATTGTCTGAAGCGTCATCAGGACAAAACCAAATTTTTTTCCATTTTTTAATCGTCATATAATGAAATTGTTGTACCTGCGATTGTCTTATTATACTCCCAGTGCAGTATTTCAGATGAAGATGCAGTATAAAATTTCACGCGAAACCGGCAAAAAAAATTAAAATAAAAAATAAAATAAAAATCTGCGGGCCAGACCTATTTACACATCACACGGGTTATTGCTGGGGAACACTGATGATGCTGCTGCGAGGGAGGAGAGCTATACCTCGTATATAGTTGAACATGAAGGACTTCCGACATGTGCGTGTACCATCATATATACGAGTCAGCATAGTGCAGCACAAAAATCTAACTGTATATACCAGCAGTTAGAGACACAGGATATATATAATGATGATGATATACAGTACAGTACAGTACACAAACTCACTTGTGGAGGCGGGAGAAGAAGGGCGCGAAGTTGCAGTCCCGGAGCGTCGGGTGCGTCTTGGGCGTGCGCTTGGGGAAGCAGGAGAGGAAGCCGCAGGCCAGCAGGGCCGCGCCGAAACCCCGCGACACGCTCACTGCTCCACCTGCAGTACAGTACAGTACAGTACAGTACAGTATATGCACGGATGATGATGACTTGAACATTCCGTGGCAGCACAAAACACCCGGCGGCGGTTAATCAATTACTGTACTGCTGTACATCACTTGAACATCAATAAGAGGCGTCATTTTGTACTTGATTTTCATGAATCAAATTTATTAGCCAAAAAGATAATGAAAATAATCTCAAAAAAATTAAAGGCGAAAATATGAATAACCCCTTGAGCAAATTCAAATTTCCCAATATTATTCAAGGTTATTGACATCTTTAAAATCACAATTTAATATTTTTATAAACTATATACATGAATAACATAAAAATCAAACAAATTAAAATAAAAATATTACTAAAATTAAATGTATAATACAGTATACATTTTCCTGCATAATATCTTTCCTGCATAATATAAGCAGGAAAGAAGTGTTGGTGGAATAATGTTGTCATTCCACTACAAGATTATTATTGTTGTCAAGCCTATGTCTCCTGGAACAAGCTTGTGAGAGAATCTTCCCACACTTCACAACTGGACCAACGTAATACAGCAAAAAACAAAACAAAAAACCTAAGGTCCAAACATCTTGAGTAATGTACAAAAAGGCAAGGTGATTCCTGCCAACAATATTCTGCAACCAGTTTAATTTGCAACCACGATTATTTCAGTCTAATGAAGTTGGGCCTGACAACATTATTCCAGCCACCCAGGGAAAATCTGGGAGGCAAATTTTATTTTGTTTTAAAAGAATTTTCACCCTGCAAATCATGTGCTGAGAATGCAGAAAAAATGCCCCTGCCCCAGTGGACGAATATTTTGCGATAAAACTTCTTTTGCAGGATTTAGAAATAAAAACATGTTGGACTTTTCTCCAGCTTAGACCTTATTGGTACAAGAGTTGGATTTTTGAAAAGATCCAGTGCTCAGTAGCACATCATTTTACAAAAATACCCAGACTTTGCTGCACAAGGGTTTATGCAGTGAAAAATAACCCATGGGCAGTGCTGTTGGGATTCATTTGCACAATTCTGTGCCACAAATGCAAAAGAATTAAAAAAAAATTAAATACCTAGCATGAGCTGAAGAACCAAAGTTGAAAAAGTGATTGAGTCAAAATTAGAAGCATATTAAGAAGGTGCAGTAAGTTACTGTTGAAGATTGATTTTATTGTGATCAAATTGTAATTCCCTGATTTTCTTGGAAGAAGCAAAGTTTTGTTGCTAACCACATGACTTGGATTCAAAAACAGTAAAAATCACACTTATTGTTTATTAATGCATAAATTTGCATCCCTTTATATCCAATCCAACTTTTGGACAGCTCATAACTGATTTGCAGCATCACATATTGTCCAAATATTCTTCAGTGTATTCATTATACACTACACATTTATGTAATTTTCTCAGATTTTCCAAAAAGCATTTTCTAATAAATCAAAATTTGTTCTTATTGTATTGAAGAAAAAAATGAAACTTTCTGTTAAAAAAAATTGATACATTGGTTATTGAGCTTATTGGGTAATTGGTTTGCACAACATTTCAATCATATTCAAACCAAATTTTTTTTCACCAAATGCCATTTTACATCATAATGTATCTTTTTTTTTAGATTCTTCAGATATTTCCAGTTAAGGCAGGAAAATTATGCTTGGTTGCCATAATTATGAGAGGTAAAGCTAAAATGGTACAAATATTTGAAACTGCTGACTGAGCTTGTAAATGTGAGAATATAGAAATACAGTATGCAACAAAAATAAAAGGATTTATAAAATCATGAGCCCTAATCTATTCACAGCAGGCTGAGCTTGTGGTAATGAGTGTAACTTCTTCATAATATAGATACTGTACCATAATAAGTACAGTGGGTGGTTTAAAACTATGAGCAATCAGCAGCAGCACATAATCACACTTACATTGCTGTTGTAAACTGTAGCACAAACTGCGCTCAGTAGGCTTCAATGTCTTGAGCTTCATTGCATAGTCCACTATGGTTGGCAATGTAGTGTCATAGAACTCTGCCTGTTCTGCATCTCCCAGAGATGACAAGTATGTTTGCAACATGGCGAAACTGTGGGCCTCTGACTCATCCTCATCAGGGTCAAGACTCACACTGTGCATACAGTATGTGCAAATGGGAATCACTCTCTATATATAGAACTATTCTTGTCTTGCAAGGATTTTCTCTGTGCAGTAGTATAAAAAAAACTTTTTTGCCTGCTCAAAATTGTTTTTGTTGCACTTGCTATCCCCACCTACTGTATTTTGGGAAAGAGATAAAAAAAAGCAAAGAAAAAGTCTTGCTAAATTATGCACAAATGCTGATGGAAAGATCATGTTCTCTATATGCAGTTTTTCCTGCACTGTTGTTTTCTAAAACTTGAAGTTGAGAGAAAGCAATTTTCATTAAAATTTTGAGGACCTATTTCTAATTTTTGACAAAACAGAGAAGCAATTGAATACATTTGCATCAAATAAGTCCAAGGGAAAATGAGACTCAACTTACGGACATTCCAACTTAAGGACACTGTTGATACACCAATTACGTCCACATCTTGGGGTCTCAATGTATATATATCTTGCAATGTAAAAAAGAATTACAGTGTGACCCCACATATATCCACAAAAATGGAAAAAATATATTTTATTATGTATTTACTCTAATTCATAAATCAAGAATGAGCTGATTTTGTGCTTCTCTGTCAGAGTTTATTTTTAATATTATCTGTGCACTATCAGGGGAAGTTCTGTAGCGCCATCTCTTGGCTTACAAGCAGTGGCCATGACATGCACATTATTATAGCTGTGCAAATTATGGCAAGACATTATTTTTCTTTGGTTTTAGAGCCTCTTTTATTTGATGCCAAAGGATCAGATTCTGTGTGGTTTTCTTGTACACTGTTTTTTCCCTAACTTTAAGTTGCTGATGGAGGGATACAATTTTTTTTGAAATTTTCAGAAGACTTATTCCCGATTTTTGACAAGCAGGAGAATTAATTAAATAAGTTTTCATATATTCGTATTGAAGTCTATGGGAAAACCAGATCCGACATGCGGACAATAATTCGACATATATAGGGACAAAGTCTGAGGCCACTGCTGCACACTTCCTTTTGTATATTGCTGTGTTATTATTTGAATTAAATTATTTATTTTTTTACCAGCACAGTTGGTGGATTTTGGTCAAGCAGTCGACGACCTGAGGCTCTGATCGTGCGGCGCGCAATTGGCTCAAGTGCTTTTGTACCGCCGCCCATGTGGGCAAGTCGCAGGGCAGCAACACCAGCGCCATTTGTGGCTCTTCAGCTTCTTCTTCTTCTTCTGCGCCTTATTTCTTCGTCACGATTTAAAAAAAAATAGAAAAGAGAAAAAGCACTGATGTTGAGATGAGATGAGAGCATAGCACTTTCTTCTTCTTCTTCCACTTCTCACAATGTATATATATATTGAGAGTATGTAAAATATATGTGTACAGTACTGTATATATAAAATATGAGGGTTTTGCCTGTATACTGTACTGTACATCAGAGTGTGTACCATATATATCGTCTTTACACTGAGGAGGTGGGGGCTAAACTGAGGCCCCCATCATGTCCCTGTCCCAGGTTAAGGTCTATAAAGTGGGAGGGTTTCCTTGAGAAAATGAGCAACTGGGAGAACTGGGTTTTCATTCATGATATTCATTGTTGCATATGAGGATGAAGTGATGGGACTATAAATGTCACACTGCATCTATAATTTTGAATATTATATATTGAAGATTGCTCTGATTTATTGTCTTTGACTCAGCATTCTGTGGTATAGGCATTCATATGACTCTTACATTTACTGCATATGGTTTTCTTGTTGACAAAAAAAATCAGCATTCCTTGTATTGACATATCTAATGTGTTTTCTTCATAAAAATTTATATTGGATTCTGCTGAGATGCATGACCAGGATGCCAGCAACAAAATCCCCTTTATAAATTATTCTATTAGATTAATGACATAAGGTTTTTGAATATGCTGCAAATATTTCATTTAAAAAATAACAATAAGGTGTGTCCATGTTTTCATTTGACTAATCTTTATTGTGTCTTGTGATTTTTGTTAAATGTTAATTTGTTGAAAATTATAGTAACTGAATGCTGTATCATGTTCAGCAGGGAATAAAGAAGCTTTTAGATTGTTTATTCCAAACAGGCAGCACTTCTTTAAAACTCTAAGATATATGATTAAATGTTAATGATTCAAAGAATATGTCTGCTAATTTTGTGAGAAGTTATTTCCAATCAGGATTGCATTTGACCCACCTTTTATTTTTTCCTCAATTAATGTTATAAATTTGGCAAATTTCAAATTACAACTTTGAAATGATTCAAAGAATATGTCTGCTAATTTTGTGAGAAGTTATTTCCAATCAGGATTGCATTTGACCCACCTTTTATTTTTTCCTCAATTAATGTTATAAATTTGGCAAATTTCAAATTACAACTTTGCAATGCATACTGCACTTGCAATACCTGAAGATATATTATTGAAGAAGAAAGTTCCTGAAGTTTTTCAAGAGGTCAAAAGCTAAAATCACTCTTCACAATGAGGGAGTGAGAGTCATGTGTAGCAGCTAAACCCCTCACGACCCCTCCTCTCCACTCAAAGTAAAAGTCCGTAAAACCGTGTCCAAGTCTTTCGTCCTCCTACTGTCATCGTCAAAAACTTCTTCTCGTTTTATTCTTACCGGTCTACCACATGGATTTTTTTTTTTTACTTGAGTATCTCATGACACATTTTTTTTAAACGCATATTGCTTCCCTTTTGCCTCTATCTTTGAACCAATACTTCTCCCTTTAATAATGTTTGACATATATATATACCATACCAATGCTTCAAAAGCTACTGTAAAATTAATAATTTTCATCAGTTGTGGATAAAACTTTAATTGTGAATGCTGTATCTTTGTTTCAATTGTTTTCTTTGTTTCAATTATTTTCTGCATGTTTAGATTTTTAACATTTTTAGGTGACTGCTGATGGTGGAAATCATTTGGGAGTGTACAGTATTTATTTATTTACAATGTGCATATTATTAACCTCATGCATGAACAGCTTATTCTCGATATTTTGATGAATATTTATTCTTCATCAATAGTAAAGGAGCAAAACAAAACAAGATAAATCACAAAAACAATTACACTGGAAAAAATAAAGGTGTATATGATAAATATGAGACTTGAAAACAGCAGAGGAGATAAACAAACAAAAAAGGTTTCTTCCCCTCTGGAATGTTTTGGCTCTGCTGCCAAGAAACTTTCCAGGAACTTGCTGTTGTGTGTCACATGCAGTGAATGAACCTCTTTCTCATGCTGTATTCTTAGCCTCATCTGTTATTACCCAGGCATGATACAAAGTTTATTTTCTGGTTTCTACTATTACTACACATATTGATTGTAAGATTAGAGTCTTATAGTATTTATTGAACCTGGGGGAAAAGTATCCCTTTTGGTTTTTTTGTTGTGTCTTATTTGAACTTATTATTAAGGAGAGTATATTTGGGGTGTTTATGTCTATGTTACTCACCAGCAGGGAAATAAGCAACCTGGTGGGTTTCAAGGTGAAGTTTCTCATAGAACTCAGAAATAATGTATAGCTGATGACTGATGGGTCTGACTCATGTTGAAGAAGGTATTATTCTATGCTGAATATAATACTGCAGTATCTCCTTATTAGCCAGCTCAATTATATCAAGTTATACATGCATGATTCTTTGAGTATGTATGCATATGCATAGCTTTCTGGTGCATGATGGTGATAGTACAGTATACAGTATATTGATAAACAGCAGTGCTATTTATGCGTGAACACATGCATAAAGCACTATATAATAATGTATACATTTAAAAAAATATATACATGTTTGGTACAATCAATGCATGATGCAAATACATACAGTATTTCAAAACGTTGAGGATATAGCAAAATGTGCTGATTTCCAAGTCAGGGATGATGAGGAAACCTGCATGCTTTGAACGCTTGGACACTCTCAATAATATGTACAGTATATTGAGAAACATTACATTGTACAATACTGTATGATGCAATGCTTTTACTGACAGCTAGTATCCATTGGAAACTCTGCAAACAGGTATGAGAGTAGGTGTCGCTAAAAGCTTCCAACCTGGATGAAATGGCATCGCGAGCTCATTCATTTACTCTCAAAGCTTCTTGATTATTTTAGAGTCATTATATGTGTATGGAACATTTAATCTATGAAATATTAATGAGTGCGAATTATTTAGGCTCGAATGAGGGATCAACTACGGAGTTGGATAGAATGAACTTGGTCTGTCCAGATAGTGGCGAGTGGCAACTGCGGTTAGGAACTGTAGCGCCATCTTTCGGACACACGGCAGTGCGCTAGTATTAGAACAAGTTCAGTTGAGTTGGCTGAACTTGGAATTTGATGCTGGATTTTTGAGTTTCTTGGGGATTCGTGGCTTGGGACGCAATACTATACTGTAGTTGTATTGTGAGTAATGGTCGAGTTTCGATTGCTTAGATTTGAGCGTGGACTGAGAGTTATGTTTTCCATGAACTTAACGCATACGTGAACTGCTCACTTTGTATTCACGGTTGATGCAACGAGGTGAATTCCTAAAGTTCTGTCTAAATTTCCGTTTCAGGCAATAGTGAGTTGTGATTCGTGTGCTCAGTTTTAAACTGTCGGATAATCATGCCTCCGAAGATCGATCCGACTGAAGTTAAAATCGGTAAGCCTTGAATTGTTGCATGTGACGTGCAATACTTGAGCGATCACTTTCCTTTCATAGTCTATCTCCGAGCCACCGGAGGAGAAGTGGGAGCAACTGCAACTCTCGCCCCGAAAATCGGTCCATTGGGTCTGGTTCGTATCCTGAAGCTGAAAAGTGGTTTACATTTTCACTCATTGCATTTTTATTTTCATATTCAAGTCGCCAAAGAAAGTCGGTGAGGATATCGCGAAAGCAACCCAGGAATGGAAAGGCTTGCGAATCACCGTGAAGCTGACGATCCAGAATCGCCAGGCCGCCGTTTCCATAGTACCTTCAGCATCTTCGTTGATCCTTCGTGCCCTGAAGGAGCCGCCTCGTGATCGGAAGAAAGTGAAGAACAGTAAGCTATCTATCTCTTCCTAATTGTATTTTGCCTGCGTTAACATCTCCCTATTCTCGCAGTCAAGCACAGCGGGAACCTGTCTTTCGAAGATATTATCAGCATCGCTCGAGAGATGCGAGAAAGAAGCATGGCACGGAAGCTGTCCGGCACTTGCAAGGAAATCCTCGGAACTTGCCAGGTTGTACTGATCTCGAATGTTCAATGAAATTCCGTCAATGATTGAAAATTTAATTCATTTAACTATAGTCCGTTGGATGTACGGTGGATGGGAAACCTCCGCATGACGTAATAGACGCCATTAACGCAGACGAAATGGATGTTCCGGAAGAGTGATGATGGTGAGTTTAATGGGCTTCGAAGGCTTCTCTTTGAACTCAGGATAAACGTTAGTAAAAACGAGAAGCCTTCGGAGTTTCGGTTGGGGTTGGCCTCCCATCCAGGATATGGCGAAATCGCAGTTGCGATTCCGTTATATCTTTATCAGTAGGCTCAAGTCATCCGGCCACCGAGGGGAGAACCTCGATAAAAAGTCATGAATTCAACGTTGATGAAGCTTAGTAAAACAGCGTTTTCATTTTTGCTTCTTTCAGAAACGTCACTTGACTTTCGAGACCGAAATACATCTGGGAAAGTGTGTCTGTCGTGTTTTTCTCTGAATAATTTCATCTTCTGCAAAGTGCTGTTCGTATTCCTAATTTGTCTCTCCAAATTTCAGAAGAACAAAGAAATTCTCGAGTTGAGAGTGAGTGTTGAGTGCGAGACATGAGAGCAAAGTGGAGAAAGAAGCGTATGCGAAGACTGAAGCGCAAAAGGAGGAAGATGAGGGCGAGATCCAAGTAGCACCGAAGATCTCCACGGATTTTGGCGCCTGACTGCGAAGACGACCCGAACTGGATCCGTTTTTGTTGACGAAATACAGAAATCCGTGGACTTGAAACGTTTCTTGTTTGTTTAATCTTCGCATTCCTTTCCAAAATGCGGATTTATTTCAGCATTTGTTTAATGCGTTGCAGACAATTCATCGAAAAACCGCGATTTTGTTTCGCGGGTTGGAGTGAAATGCGAGCAAAGTGGAGGAAGAAGCGTATGCGAAGATTGAAGCGCAAAAGGAGGAAGATGAGGGCGAGATCTAAATGATCCCGAAGTTCTCCATGGNGACTCGTTCCAGGATGGGAAATTACGCGTTAATCCGTTAGTCATGTGACGAAACTCGGAAGGGGGGATTCACTTTTTTTGTGCGGAATCCAGTGCGAGGTGGGAATGGACGCCCAGCAGTCGACGGGTGCAGGGCCGAGCGCATCGACGGGCCCGCCGTCGAAAGTGACTCACTGGCACCAGCTCAAAGTCACCGTCGTCAAAGCCAGTCTTCAGCACTCTTCTATCCTCAAGCCCAACTGTTACGTGGAAATCACGGTCGACGGAGAAAGTGCCAAGAAGACGGAGATCGTGAGGAACACCTGCGAGCCTCATTTTGACGAAAAGTTCACCTTGTGAGTGATTCTTTTTTTTTTTTCTCGAGAAACTTGACTTACCGTAGGTCAGCATAGGCGTAATGGAAAGTTAACCGTGGGGTGGGGTAGTACAGTGGACCCTTGGAACTTGATTGGTTTTGGACAGAAGTTTAACTGAATTTGATTTTTCCATGGACTTCAATGGGGAAGAATTTAATTCGTTTTGTAAACCCAAAACACAATTTAACATTGAATAGAAAAAAATTCAAGACCATCAGCTATAATCAGAATAAGTTGTTGCTGCATCTTATATGAGCCCAGCATGATTTTACATTGTTATATGGAATTAGCACTGATGAAAAAAAACCAAGAGAAAAGCTTCACATCACGAGAAACACATACTGAAGGATACATTTCAGATGAAAATGAAATTTATTTTTTAATGCTGAAAGTAAAAATCAAATAGATATTTCTTAAATCGAAAAACTAGAGAAACCAAGCACAGAAGAGCATTCGAAGTATGAATGAAGTAGATGAACAATAAAAAAAAGAAGACTACAGTATCAGTGTCAGAAGGGAAGAATTTTCATTATTCCCTTCCGGCACTTTACCCGCCAGATTTTTCCTGCACAATTTTTAAATTTCAATGATAGTGGAACGGAGTGTCCAATTACTTTCCTGGTTTTCTGACTTTCACATTTTTACATTCTCTGAATGTAAGATTTATGACGAACTTCAGATTTTTCCTAGTAAAAAAAAGGACGGTGTCACACCACCGTTGCCCTTCCGCTTCAGTCAATCACTCATGGATCTTAAACTGTTAGAAACTGACCACTTCTCGATCATTTTCTACTGATTCTCCAAAAGAACTAAAGATAAGCAGTGCTCAAACGGCGAAGAAGAT
>CAJPEX010000900.1:14665-75451 GCA_905338405.1 Notodromas monacha
AAATTATGATATGAAACGAGTAGAGTTATACAGTGTAGCAGAACCTTTAAGTTTAAGAGACGAACAAATATCTGAGTTGGGGAGGTGTTGAGTTAGAGAAACAAGCGTTCTTGCTTGTCGAGAAAAGACAGAATTACAGGAAATTGTAATTGGTGATGTTCTGGACACTAAATTGCTTTTTGATTGAGATGCAAGGATGCTGAAGTTGAAGGCAGCGGTTCATTTTCCCAATTTTTCTTTCACTTCCTTTGAAAACACGACAAGTTACGCTTTTTATTGCTTTTCTCTTTCCTGTATTTATAAAATACTTTAATTTTGGAAGTTTTGAGAGGGAACGAAAGAGTTGGGGAGGTTTTTAATGCATTGTTTCTGGGGAAATACAGACAGGGGCTTGGAAGAAATTCAACGTTAAGAGGTTCAAGTTATTGTATCGAGGTTAAACTGTAGTACTCTACTGGCTTTGTGGAGGTTTTTCGGAAATTTGGACGATCACTTTTATAAACTGAAGAGCCACTTTCAAATGAATCGGATAGTTTGTTTTACCTTTAAGGTGCTTCTTTAGAATATGCACGGTCTGGTCTGGTAGACAGACTGCACGCTTGAAAGCTGTATTTTCTTAACCGTTGCAGAGATGTCGCTTTAGTCTGGTTACATTCAATTTGTTCTGCTTTTCGTTACTCAATCACATAGCATAATACATAACCATCTGTTATTTTGAATTGTGATGGAATGTGTGACGATTGTTTGTCGAATGCGAATTGAAAAGCCATGTGTTTAAGTACTCGATTTAATTTTCATTTTCTTGTTGTCGAAACGCGGATTCAGTTTCCAATAAAAAAATGTATGATGCTGATTATTTGTTTATTAAGCTAATTTTTTATGTTCATCATCAGAAAACCCTACGGAACTGCCAGAGCCGAGCGCATCTGTTTCGATCACCGTGGATGAGCACGGCGGGGAAACAGCGACAACAACAACGTCGTCGTCAAGTGTGCAACCAGTTGGGGTTTCCCGGGACGGAAACATAGTGAGCAACAGTAATGGTTTAGAAAGCCAGAACGGTGTAGCGGGTGTCGCGGTACCCGCGGACGAACAACACCGCGGGGTTGCCGGGAATTCGAGTCGGACGCCCAGTTCGTCGACGGCCAGCCAACCAGTGCCGCCTCGTCGACAAGGGCCAGCTGGTTCCAGAGTGCCGCCTGCGGGACAACCTCAGCGTGATAATGAGCCTCTTCCTCCAGGGTAAAGAAATTGTAATACTGTATTATGAGCGATGCGATTTTGAGTCGATATGATATTTTAGAACCATGTTTGATGGGGACATTCGCAATGTTTTTGAAATTTTGATTTTTTTGGGGTATCGGAGACGGAATTAATACCAAAGAGTATTTTTCTTTGACAAAGAATGTTAGCGTATGGTGCCCTAACGAGGTTTCCCATGTTTCTAACATGAGGAAGATTAGTTCATCACCAATTTTTGGCGGGTCTTTGGTGGGCGTTATAAAGAGGTTTGACTGTAATTGAAGAAAGTTCATGCTCCTGAAAAAAATCGGAGCGAAATTCACTTCACTTTTTTTTTTTTTTTTTCAAAGGTGGGAGATGCGTTATGATCGATTGGGTCGACGGTATTACGTGGACCACAACACCAAGAGCACGACGTGGGAGCGACCGGCGCCCTTGCCCCGAGGCTGGGACATGCGACGGGATCCCAGAGGTAGGATCTACTATGTTGACCACAATACCAGGACGACTACCTGGCAACGTCCCAACCCGGAATCTCTGTCCCGCTACCACCAGTGGCAGGGCGAGCGATCCATGGTGGTGGAACAAGGCGCTCAACGGTTCTTGTATCCGGTACGTTATTTTTTCATCAATTTGTTTTTTATTTTGTGCTGTATTTTTAGATTTCCTATTTCAATCAATTGCTAACGTGAGGCAAGGTTATTTACGGTAACTGGATAACGCTTCGATCCAGCTTTTCAAACTTTTTTTTTTCGCCAGTATTTCGAAGAAGAAATGGAGAAAAGGAAACATTATTCCTGGACGATAGTTGTTTTTTATCTTTCGAATTTTAGTGGATTTTGAAAGTTGGTGGAATTATATTTAGTTTTATTACCTATATTTTTGGAGTGTTAGGCAGCGGCTTGAATCTCTAACGCAAGTCTGAACTGACCAAAATTGAAACTCACGTGACGTCATGAAGTCTACGGAACCCATTTAATTGGTTCGCTTGTTTAAAGAGGTTCGCAAAACATTGGAAGAAAAGTGTATCAACGTCAAGATCCAGAAAATAACCTAAATAATCGGATCTTTTAGCATGAAAAGGAGCCCGAAGAAAAAAAGAGCAAGCGCAATTCTTACTATGCTTCGCAAAGAAAATGGAATACCATAGAAAAAGAAGCGCAAATTCAGCCTGTTCTGAATTATGAATTTGACTTGATTTAAGATGGGTTGAGTTTCAAGTGTCCCTAACTTGAATTGACCATATGTACGGGCCTTACTGTATCGTCTTGATGAATGACAAGATATGAGGGAAAAATAAATTCACTTCGTTTCTTCTTCTTTCCTGTTCTGTAGCACCAAAATGTGTCTGGAAACGATGAAGAAGACGACGGACGTGGGGCACTTCCCGTTGGCTGGGAGCGTCGGACAGACAACGGACGAGTCTATTTCGTGAATCACAAGAATCGAACAACTCAATGGGAAGATCCTAGGACTCAAGGGTAAAATTTAAAATATTAAAAATAAGACCGGAAACTGACGCTGTAACTTCGTTTTCTTGTTGATGTTAGAATGATGAACCAGGAAGATCCGTTGCCACCTGGTTGGGAAATGCGAATAACCAGCGAAAGTGTTCGTTACTTCGTCGATCACAACACTAGGACTACGACGTTTCAAGACCCCCGACCTGGTTATCCCAAAGGGTGAGTGGTCCACTCTCTTACTTGGCCAAACCGGCTTTTCTGCGATGCTTGGAAGTAGTCGCCTGAATTAACAATTAACTGGTTTAACTAAAATTAATTTATACGAACGTGAATTTCGAAGTAGTCTTTCCGAAGTATAGCGAAATTCAGGCGACACCGGCGTGATGAGAAAAATTAATATTCGGGACGTGTGTGAGAGCGAAAATACATAGAATCCGAAAATTTCCATGGATTGAATAGGGAAGGCTATCTCAAAGATTTTAATTGGTTTTTTTCCGTGACCAATTATCGGAATTTCTGCGATTTTCGGTCATAATTTATTTGAAGTTTTGTAACTTTTTTTCTTGTCCGCATTATCCGTGATGCTTGATGAGGATGGAAAAATTCATTAGTTTGGATAATCGTGGAATTATGTTTCAACTCTTCTGCTTCATCTGCGCTATTAAAAAATCGATGAATTCGTCGGAAGTAATCACCGTTGTTGAAAGTGATCCGTTTCATCTCCTCATTTCAGTGGAGTCGCGGGTTATGGAGTCCCAATGGGTTATGATCGTTCGTTCCGGTGGAAACTGGGTCAGTTTCGGTACCTGTGCCAGTCGAACATTGTCCTGGGTCACATCAAAATTCATGTGAATCGTCAGACATTGTTTGAAGACTCGTTCCATCAAGTGATGCGGTCGCAGGCGTTCGAGCTTCGTCGTCGGTTGTACGTCATTTTCCGCGAGGAAGAAGGGCTGGATTACGGCGGATTGGCCAGGTGACATAAGAATCTAATAAATATAATCAATTTGCCAATTTTGGATAATGGAGAAAATTTGCGTAATCCAAAAACTGCCAATTGTTCGTTAAAAATGCAGTTCCAAGAGTTTGAAAATTTACTGAGAAGAGGAGCTAATTTTCTTTTCTTTAAAAAGTCTAGAAAAGAAACAATAATTTCATATTGCACCTGATTTTTTTGCGGGAATTTATTCATTTAATATTTGCGCAGTACTTCGAAGAATGGTAATTTCCGGGGAAAACTTATGCTCAATAAAAATGCAAAAAACTATCATGAAAAAAATGCAGTTCATAGAGTTTGAAAGAAGACTAGAAAATAAAATGAAATTCCAAATTTTTGGGGTGGGTCCCGATTTTTGTGCCTGTGAATTGTTTCATTTTTAATTTCGGGTTTCTTTCTGTTTTTTGCAGGGAGTGGTTCCTTTTGTTGTCGCACGAGGTCCTGAATCCGATGTATTGTTTATTCGAATACGCGAATAAGAACAATTATTCCCTACAAATTAATCCGGCATCGAGCGTGAATCCGGATCATTTGCTGTACTTCAGATTCATCGGCCGATTCATCGCCATGGTGAAAACCCTCGTGTTCAAATCCCTGTAAAGCGTATACATTTTTTGAATGCATCTTTATTTCGGTTTTCAATAGGCTTTGTACCACGGCTGCTTCATTTACTCTGGCTTCACGTTGCCGTTCTACAAGCGGATGTTGAATAAGAGGCTCACAATGAGGGACTTGGAGTCCATCGATCCCGAGTTCTACAATTCGCTCATGTGGATCAAGGATAACGATATTGACGAATGTGGACTCGAGTTGTTCTTTTCCACCGACTACGAGCAGTTGGGAGAGTTGAAACAGCACGACTTGAAACCCGGAGGAGCGGATGTTAAAGTGACTGAGACGAACAAGGAAGAATATGTTCGGTGAGGAACGTTCAATTTTCTTTTTTGGAAGATTTTAAGATTACTCTATGAATACTGTACTTCTAGCTGTACTAAATAGCGAACTCCGTATTTTATCATGCCTGCAAAGGCGTCGATTTTATTCTCCAATGCTGACGATTATTTCATTTTTTTCTCTTTGTGCAATGATCAAATTGAGCTTATTTTAAATGATATTCAATTTTGTTTTTCGTGTCGTAAGTGTTCATCACCAACACGCCCGTTTGAAAAGAATATTCCTACTGGGGAATTTTTCGGGGTTTTTTAAATGTTATAGTGACGTGCGCCTTCCAATTGATCTTGGAGCACTTGGTGCAGAATGCAAAATTTTCCATGTTTCAGAGAATTTTTTGTAAATAACGTGGGGGAATTCAATTTTTCTACACATTGCCGTAATCTCTGAATTCCTTCGTGTTATTAATTCGTGAGTAGTGCAATTCGATAAAATCCGAAGATTACGCGTTATAATTCGTTTTAAATGAAAATTTGACATAGTAAGAAATGTGGGATGTTTCGTTGAAGGTTGATGATGGAATGGAGAATGACGAGAGGACAAGAAGACCAGACGAAGGCTTTCTTGGACGGCTTTAGCGAAGTGGTGCCGTTGGAATGGTTGCAGTATTTCGACGAGCGAGAACTCGAGTTGATGTTGTGCGGAATGCAAGAGATCGACATTGACGACTGGCAACGAAATACTCTCTATCGACACTACAACAAGAACTCGAAGCAAGTCGTTTGGTTCTGGCAGGTGAGACTGTTTTTGTTTGATTCGAATCATCATGATCATCTGTTTATGAGAAGTTTGGGGTGTAGATAAATGTTATTGTGCGGTGGAAAAGGTTCCAGTGAAGTTTTCAATGTAATGGCGGCTCTTGTAAAGGCATTTACGATAATTTTTTGTTCTTGCGAGAGTGTCAAACTTCTGCATCGAGTTCAGCTCAAATCCATCACTGGTCGTTCGACAATTTCTGAGCACATTCTCCTTTTGTTCTAATTTGAGAAATAAACAATTTCTCTCCTGAGATGCTAATTTTTTTTTTCCGCCTCTTGGGCCTTGAATTCGATTTTCTGACCCTTCAGTGCTGGTTGGAAACCGTTGATGGTTTAGGAACGTTGATTTTAAACGTTTTGGTTGATATGATAATATTTTTTTGTTATACTGAAATCTGGCAAGATCATTGTTTTAAAAATTGAGCATTAATAGAATAGTTGATGCGGGTCCATAAAATTTTTTTATTTTATTTGGAAGGTTTTTAGATGGGTGGGGACATAGGAAAAAATCTCGACGATCCTTCGGAATGACTCAGCTGTTGGATCGTTTTTATTTTTGCTTTAAATTCTGAGTGAAAGTAAATTGGGACGACCTGAAAATTGAAATTTCCCTCCAACTTTTTGCGCTGGTCTTCAAAATTTTTTAAAACAAATTTGCAATGGAAAATAAATGTAATGACGGGATTTTGAAATAATTTTTTAAATATTTGGTTGCATTAGTTTGTGAGAGAGCTGGATAACGAGAAACGAGCTCGTCTGCTGCAGTTTGTTACTGGAACCTGTCGAGTGCCAATCGGCGGCTTTGCCGAGTTGATGGGTGAGTTTGAAGCGTTATGAAAATGTCAAGAATTCTTAATCCCACGAAATGGTTTTTGTGTGTTCTTCTTTAAATTCAGGGAGCAATACAAATGGCGCACAGCGGTTTTGCATCGAGAAGGTGGGGAAAGAAACGTGGTTGCCTCGTTCACACACGTGCTTCAACCGACTAGACTTGCCTCCGTACAAGAGCTACGAGCAGCTCTGCGAAAAGCTGACTTTCGCAATTGAAGAGACCGAAGGATTCGGTCAAGAGTGATTTTTAAACCCCCATTTTTTTTTCGCCTCCCCCTTCCCCCTCACATTTTACTCGGGTGTGATAGAAGAAGATTCCTCTGGCCGATTGGTCTACCTTTTTTGGTGAGTTTTTTGGAAGAAAAAATGTCGTTTGAGACGTGGATGTGGTGCGAATCCGTAAAACCGGCGAATTTTGGCTTCTTTTTTATCGTTGCGGCCGGAAAAAATTGCGAAGGGTACCGGAGCTGCGGAATCCGACGTCCGCTTTTTTTTTATATTATTGGCACATCCGATCATTGTGTAATCTGAAGCTAGATTCATTATTTCCTGGAGAGAAATCGTGCATTTTTTTCATTCTTTAGCTGCAAAAAGAGTGTGTATGTGGGGCTATTTTTGTATCGAATTTTTTTGTTTTTGTGTCGCGAAACGGAATTGATTTGGATTCGAAGGGTGTGTAGCTTATTTTTCTAGTTGAGAATTCCGTGATCCCGTCCTGAAGAATGGCGTATATTGGCCGAGGTTTTAATGCGTTTGGTGGGGTTTTTTGCGGTCTGCCTTTGGCGGGGTAGTGATATGGCAACGATTATTACAGCATGCTTCGCTCGTCTCTTGAAAGAAAAATTTGTTTCTTCACTGTTCGTCCTTCAAAGAAGAAAAACGTTGAATTAACCGTAATTTTTTTTGTTCGAAGCATTTCCTGGCCAATCCGAGAATGCGTTTTTTTTTTTTTTTAAATGTCAAGGGAAACCCTGAGAAAGTCGGAAGGGCAAATTGAGACGAGAAAATATTCGTCTTGGGATAAGATAAGCACCAACTTATTTTGTTCCATGTCTGTACCCTCCGTATGATGGACTGAAATTATGTCCCTACAAGTCCTTGATTTTTCTCTGTATGGCATAGGTGTCGCCTGAATTTCATTATTAATCCACGTTGGGTTGAGATGCTTCTGTTGGAGAAGCGACACCTGCGTGACGCAGCTAAACGTGACGAATGGTGGTATGATTTAAAGAAAGAAAAAAAGTATCAAAATTACCTTTTCGAAGATGCATTTCCTCGTTGAATAAGTTGTCTGTTGGTAATCCATTTGTGACAGGAAACGCTTGGAACATGCAGAAGCCATTCTTCTTTTGTTGGACTTGAGACAGAAAGAGCCTTGAGTTGATGTGAACCAGTCCCAGTTGGATTTATGTTTTGTTTGCTGGGAGCAGAATGAGCTAGTCACTACCTCTGGAAGAAGCTAGCAATGAGCCATGTTGGCTGTGGGTTTTATTTTATTTTTTTTCATTGACCAGCTCTCTCTCTCTTTTTCGCAACATGGAAAAAAGCTCCCATTTGATGTTTTGTGTTGGGTTCGAATGGGTTCCAAGACTTCTCCGAGTCCTGGCACCAGAGAAGCTTGCTGTGATGCATATTGCATTCTAGGGGAGAAGAAACAAGCAAATTGTTTTCCTTTCCTGCTTCTTGTGTGCACTGTGAAAGTGGTTCATTCTGTTGGGTGTTTCACGTTACTTGCTTGGATTCCTATCACGCGGATTGCAACCAAATGGCAAGTAACGCAATAAATATATCCGAGGTTCCCTCTTCTTATTCTCTGGGTTCATATTGAGATCAATCGAAAATATATATTGAATGCTTCAATGGGTTTCGTTTGTTGGTTCTGTTTTTTTGGTCTTCTTGAAGGAAGAAAAGTTGGGTTACGTGTTTTCTTAGTTGTGTGATCAGGCTTTCGTTCCTTTTTTTCGTTGCAGGATGCCGTCGAGTGTCGATGGTTGGTTGTGTGAGTGTCGACGGCGGCAGATTCAAAAGTTCCACAAGCATCACGGCGATAACTTGGTGTTGAACAGCGAGGAAACCGTCGCCTTTCGCAAGAGTGGCTACTCTGGAGGACTGGCCTTCAGTGCGAAGCCCCTGGCAGCCGGAGAAGTCTTTCTCATCGAGGTGCAAGGCAGCGAAGCTGGTTGGAGTGGGAACCTGCGACTGGGCGTCACTCAGAGCGACCCCCATTTGCGTGCTCCGTTGCCGGATGCGTCGCTGGCCATGACAAATGGCAATTCCTGGGTGTTTCCGGTTGACGGATGCCACGTGGAACGGGGTCGAACGGACGGTGGGAAGCTGAGGGAGATTCTGGCACGGAATCGGACGAGTATCGACGTGGACTTGCTGTTTCCGAGGTCTGGGGACAGGGAGTTGTTGCCGGCGGAAGTGGGCAGTCGGTTGGGCATGATTCTTGTCACGGAGGCGCCGGCTGGTGAAGAGGCCAGGTGATTTTTTTTTTTTTTTTTTTTAGTTTCAATTGATCATAATTTTTTTTTAACCCTTAGCAAGACTGTTTTGATGAAGCTTTATTCAATTCAAGAATGCTGTATTTACTCAAATACAACCCCCCTTTTTGAAGAATTTGTAAAACAAAACCAATTTTGGGGTTCCATTGGTCCGAGGATTTTTCTTGGCGAAACTTGTCATGAAGAAGCTTGATTTAATTCAAGACTCGTCAATAACGCTGTATTTACTGTAGTAAAACACTCACCCCATTCTTTTTTTTTTTATGAATTTATCAAAAAATCCCTTTTTGGGGTTCCATTGATTGTAATTTTTGTGGCGAAATTTTCTCGAAGCTTGATTCAATTCAAGACTTGTCAAGGATACTGTATTTACTCAAGTACCACACGCACCTCAATTTTGATTTTGTTTTTTTTCTGTGAAGAATTTATTTTAAAATTATCTTCTCTTATTTAATTGATTCTATTATTCCTGGCGAAACTGTTTTGATGAAGCTCGATTCAATTAAAAAAATTATTTTCAAGAATACTGTATTTCCTCAAGTTCCACACGCACCCCACTTTTCTCTGATGAATGTGTCACACACACCAAAAAAGCCCCCATTGCTGCGTAAAACCTGGACCCCAGTTTTGGTCTCTGGAACTCTCAAGAAGAAAATTGGAGGGGCCAGAGAAAATCCATTAGAGATTATTTTGTTGTGAGGAAACCCTGTAAGATGGGATTGGAAAATCCCATGGACCAAAAGAACAAGATTGTTTTAGAAGGAGTCTACATGTATCTCTCTTGTATGTACATCCATTTTTTTCCTGCATCAGTACTGTATTTTCTTGATGATTATTTATTGATTGACTGATTGATACACAAGCTTCATTTGCTGCTTGTCATTATTCACAAGTTTCTCAAAATTTTCCCACAAAAATACTTTTGGTGACACATATGTGATAGTTCAGGAAATTGAGGGACTGTGGACATTGAAAGTTTGAGTGAGAAGAACTGAGTGTTGAAACAAGGTGTGATGCTTCTGTATTTACAGTGTTGAACTGCATTTTGTGGTGAATGGAATCCCACATGGGCCCATGGCAACCAGCATCCCCTACAAGAGTGGGCCCCTGTACGCTGTGGTAGATGTTTATGGGGCCACAAGGAGAGTGTGTATCGTTCAAAGGGACACTGGTGAGTCCTTGCATCTTTAATTTATCTAAACTTGAGCATTGACAATTTCATGAAATCTATTTTTAATCTTATTTCGATGCCTTCACATTGACTTGACTTTTAAAGTATTTCCCTGACAGTCAAAGCGAGGTCATGATGGCTTTTTGTTGTTTTCTTGCTGTTGATGACAGTTCCATCATTGCAATCAGCCTGTCGGGACGTGATTTGGAAAGCAGTTTCTCCGGATTGTTTGGACAAGCTTCCGCTTCCAGAATCTCTCAAGAATTACCTGGATATGTTCCGGTTATGAAAAACAATTTTTGAGCAAAGGAGTGGAGAAAAAATATGCTTCGCAGCTGTGATGACGATGACTTTTTGGAAAAAATGGTTCTAACTCGAAACATGGTTGGAAGGAACAATTTTGGCTCACAAACACATACACATACATGTTTTTTTTTTGGTTATGTTTGCACTCACTCAACAAACTTTCCTGTTGAGATTTTGTGATAACGGTTTTTTGCTGGGTGCTCTGATTGATTGTTTTTTGACCGAGTTGACGTTAGGTTGGATCATAAAACGCGGATTTCTTTTGTTACGATGCAGTTGAAAAGCTCGTTTTTATTTCCATTGTTGTGGAAACAATGGCTCTTTCGGGAGTATGGAATTTTCGACTGACCAGATTGTGTGGAGTACGGTTTTTACTAAGGGAATTCTTAAGCAGGCGTTCTTCTCAGAATGACGGAGGACTGGAAATTAGAGAAAGAAAAATTTGTGGCTAACCTCAATGGAACGTCGTTCGTGACGACGCAGAGTTTCCTGTTGTTGTCGCCTGCGATTCACTTGATGCGAGTCATTGCGGTACTTCCGGTTCTCGGTGCGCTTTTCCCTCATTCGAATAGTTGGTACGTATTGTTTTCGGTAATTTTTTATTCGCGCGAATTTGAGTGAGCCAACTTGAATGCATTTTCGTTTTATTTCGACTGAGAATGATAGATTTATCTTTGGTTGAAGGTTAAATTGAACAGAGGGAGAAAAACTGCCCGCCAATTTTCGCGGGTTATGTTTTATTTAATATTTTCCTTCTACTCGGATTCAATTTGATATTTGATGCTTGACTTCAGCATATTGGGGAATTGACGGTAGAAATGGAAGAATTTTTCTGAAAGAATTAAAAATATATATTTTTCTCCACGAAGAAAATTTAAATTAGCCCTAGTGCATGAAAAATCGTTTTCTGAAGAAAAGGGGGGGTGTGTCATTGGCCTTTAAAGATGCATGTCATTTCAATCTAGCATGTAGAAAAGTTTTGTGGCATTTTATGAAGCAAGTGACATCACATCTTTTATTCGCCGAAAAACCTTTTTCCCTATGAAAATCAGAAATAATGTTTTTATTTTCGTGGTAAAGCAGTATTCATCGATCTAAGACATTTTGAGGAGGTCGTAAAATAATTCCAACATGATTTTCTTGCCAGGAGGCTGAAATTTCTGGACTTCCTCTTCGCTGTTTTGCCAATCGTAGCTTTGTGCATCGTTGGAGAACCCTGGATTTGCTGCCTATAAAAGGATCAGTAGCCATTTACCGAAATAACCTCTGGCTTCTACTTCAGAAACCTGCTGCAGCAAAACCTGTTACGAGACGTGTAACCTGCGCCTAACGGCGACAAACCGTGAACGTACCACTAAATAGCCGTGGATTTCCGCGCCTTCCCGCGAATTTTAGCGAAAACTGAAAACTTTGGCTATGCATTCATGGACGCTGGAGTTGGATGCTTTGTTTTCGCCAATGGATTGTTCTCCCCGTGGGCCAGGAATTTGCCTTCGTAAGTGTTTTTTATATTTTTCTTAGTGCTTAATTTTTTGTGCAGAATTTCCACCAGATCCGTATTGTCTTGGNTGGACGCTGGAGTTGGATGCTTTGTTTTCGCCAATGGATTGTTCTCCCCGTGGGCCAGGAATTTGCCTTCGTAAGTGTTTTTTATATTTTTCTTAGTGCTTAATTTTTTGTGCAGAATTTCCACCAGTTCCGTATTGTCTTGGTTAATGGACTTTTTTTCTTCGAGTGGTATCCGAAAATCGTAAGGATCAAGGAATTTGAAGATGTGTGTAAAAGCAAAATGATTTTAAAAGTAGCTTTTTCCAGATTCTTCCAAAGGAAAGTTTCTCCAGTTCTGTGGTGTTTCGGATAATGGACTTGATTGATTTTTGTGTAAAATTAAGTATCAAAAAATTTTAATCAATAAGTATTATGAAGACCTAATCTTGAAATCTGATGCGTTCTAAAGCTAATGATTTCCAGATCCCGTGAAAATTTCTTTCATGACATCGGGAATTAATTTCTGATCAGATTTTTTTAAGAAAAAAAAGAAATGGCAACAAAAGCATTAAGAAACTAGATACACATTTTTTGTTCAATTCAGAAATTTTAAAAATTGTAATCCACTTGGGAAATAGAGGCTGAAGTTCGTATTACCCGATGAAAAACTTTTTCCTCAGAAAAATCCCCTGTCTTATCATCCCAAGGGTCCACTATCCGAAACCACACAGAAATGGTGGCGGCGAAAGTCGATCAAGATATCCGTCCTTTATCCGGGACACCGGACAATTTTTTTGATTGATTAAAGTACAGTAGTTCTTGAGTCAGAAGGGTTGAAACGGAATTAAACATCAACAAGACTTGAAACGACGCTCTGTTGTTGTTTCTTTTCAAGATTCCAGAGGGAATCGAGCGTTGAAGATTTTCCCCAACTTTTGGAAAGAACCCGACGAGTTCTCAAGAGCTGTTCTCGTTTTTTGCTTTTGGGACTCCTGCGAGTCTTGGCTGTGAAATCTACGAATTATCAAGAGCATCAAACCGAGTACGGGGTTCATGGCAACTTTTTCTTCGTCCTCGCAGGGCTGAGGGTGAGTTTNAATTTTTTTTATTGATTAAAGTACAGTAGTTCTTGAGTCAGAAGGGTTGAAACGGAATTAAAAATCAACAAGACTTGAAACGACGCTCTGTTGTCGTTTCTTTTCAAGATTCCAGAGGGAATCGAGCGTTGAAGATTTTCCGCAACTTTTGGAAAGAACCCGACGAGTTCTCAAGAGCTGTTCTCGTTTTTTGCTTTTGGGACTCCTGCGAGTCTTGGCTGTGAAATCTACGAATTATCAAGAGCATCAAACCGAGTACGGGGTTCATGGCAACTTTTTCTTCGTCCTCGCAGGGCTGAGGGTGAGTTTAATTTTAGATTCAATCGCCTGACGCTGATCTGAATGAGTTATTGCCGTTTGTTTGATTGGTTATTCTTTCAGCTATTTTCCGGAGTTTTTGATCCCATGCTGAATCGGTGGCAAGCTTCCCCTGAACTTTTGTCGTGGGTTCTGATTGCGGTCCAGGAATTAGGTCTCAAACTCGGACTTGAAAACTGGGTACTCGAAGCTCCGTTGAATCGGGCAGAACTCGGTTTTGTGAGTCAGAACCGAGAGATTTTCGTGTCATTCTTGGGCTACGCGGCTTTGTATTATGCTGGAGTGAACTTCGGGAAATGGGTTCGAAATCGTCAGCGACGGTGAGAATTACTGATCATTCGGATGCATTTTTTTATTTTATTTATTGAGACGGTGAATTTAGGTACAGGAATTCCTTGACTTTTGGCGAGAAGTTTGTGGCGCTTCATTTGGCTTCGAATGTTATTTTCGGCTATTTCATGCCGTCCAGGCGACTCATGAATTCGGCGTACTTCTTTTGGATGGTAAGGACGTGTCTTGAGGGGAAATGTCGAGAAAGAAAATATCTCGTGGGAGAAACAATCTAGGCGAATTTTGTTGGACAAATTATTGTACGGAAAATTGCGAGTGAAGAAATGAAAAAGGACTTGGAAAAAGTGATGGCAAAAAAAAAGCTGTTGCAATTTACCCTTTTCACACACTTGAGACAAAATTAGGAAGGGAGAAATTATTCCCGTGTCCGAAATAGGATTGATTTTGCTCGTTGACAATTTCAAAAGTTTCAAAGATTTCAAAAATTGTGATTCGAAATAATCTTCAGCATATGAAAATGTGTTATCCATTCTTTCCGATACACGATTGGTTGATCATTTTAAATACCATACGTATTTGAAGGGATTTAGATATATTTTTTCTCGCTGGTTGTTCTGGAAAAGACTCAGCCGGTAAGGATCAAATTTTTAAGAATTCTTTTTGGTCCACATTCTATTCGCAATTTTGCGTGAATGTATTTCAAACAGAATTTTTACTTTTAAGGTGTTGGCGAATACCATCCACTACCGGATCTGCTTGTTGATCGAAGAAATATTTTATAATCGCGTCTGCAAAATCATTTCGGTGCAAATCGTGTCGCAGAAAACAGCTGTGAGTAAAAAAATGTGAAGAGTCCTGTCAGCAAACTGGCTGATTGACTGACCAGCCAACAATTGCGCTCAATCATTTGCAACTCTTGAAAAAAAATTTCAATTTTACAGATACAAACCGCTTGCAGCATAATTTCGGGATCCTCAAGCCCCTTTCTTCGGAAATTTTCCAGGAATGGAATGTTCGTTTTCCTAGTTGCAAACCTTTTTACCGGATTGGTGAATTTGAGCTTTAATACCCTGAGTGTTGGTGGTGTGATGACTGCTGTGATACTTTTCTGCCATGCGGCTTTACTCGGGATATCATCCGAGGTTTTCGAATACTGGATGCCTGGAAAAGGACATCATATTCCGTCACTAGCGACATTCGACGAGAAAGGCGGGAATGGAGACGGCCTGAAAAAGCGACCAGAAGAACCAAACAGTTTTCCCAGAGAAGACGATTCTGAGCTGACGAAGATGAACGTCGAGCAGTTTCAGTCCTATTTTCATGACAGTGATTCTGATGCATAGTGATGAGGCAAATGTCTTCAAATGACCTTGACGACGTTTCACGAAGAATTCAAGATCATCGCTGATCCACTAGACGTCGCGAAAACCACGACAGCCACATAAAATGTGGGCTGTGTATCCTTGACTTGACCGGAGCTTCGCGCTGGCCTTGCTAGATGTCGCTGCATGTAAATAGCTGCATTCAAAAGTTGATTTTATGAAGAGGAAACTTTTTTTAAGGGACTTGAGTATGAAGCGAATATTCGTGAGATTCAATTGATTTTCTTGACGGGATTCAGAAGAAGCGTGTTCACTTCGGCGGTTCCATTGATGAATTCACGACTGAAGTTCCCAAATTTGAAGAAGCCCCCATTTTGTCCGAATTATAAGTGAAAAGAAAATTTACTCCTTAACATAAGTTTCCAACTCCGAACACAGTCTTCAACATCGTCATGGAAAAATTTACATGAAGTTGTTACGAAGAAAGTTTGATGATGCCGCAAAATCTGAAATCTTTCGAATACTGTATGGCTGATGAAGCTTAGTGCGTGACATTAATACCCTTCCCATCACCTTTCAAAACTGGCTTTGCAAAGGGCAAAGCTTGAATATTTTTTGAAAATTTCTAGGATGAAGGCGAAACTTTTGAGCCCGCCCACTTGAATTAAATTGTGAATTCATGAATGTCGTGACGTGAACTCGCCCCTTGTGCGTCCGAGACCGGTTATGCTAATCTGACTTCTAGGAGGCTTGTCTTGTTGATCGCACCTGTGCTGCTTCGAATTCCATTCCAGGGTTTCAGATCGGTCCTGTGTGCATCTGTGAAATACGCCGGGATTAATATTTTTTTATAATCCTGTTGTGAGATAAGGAACAAAAAATTGAGAAAGATGTTGGAAAGTTTCGTGCCTGTGCCGGAAGGCAGTGATTTCACCATCCACAACCTGCCGTATGGAGTATTCACTTCCGTCGGACATAATTTTGATGTGAGGATATTCAGTTTTACCTCTCTAAATCGAATACCTCACTTTTTTGAAATTTTTTCTAAAGTCCCTGTCTGAATTCCTTTTGAATCGATGCTTTAAAAAACTCCGTGAGTCAAATGCTCTTCTCCTGGAACCTCCATGACAGCTTTAAAAGACCTTCGAAAAACCGGTAATAAAGTAACGGTGCCCTTAGTCTTTTAGATATTTTTATATTGAACTACGTAAATCTTTCCTTAACTTTTGACTAACCCATTTACTTTGGGAACTGAGCAAGTTCGGCATCCTGTCAACTCATTTAAGAAGAAATGTAATGCCCAGAATATCACCATTTACAATTTCCTGCAATTTTTCTATCTTTCTCGCAACCAAAATGCTCGTCTCTCCAAATTGAATTTTTTGATGGTCCCTTGAAGTTTGACTTGAAAAGGCTTGACTTTATTTTGAGAAGGAATTTTGATTGAATTTTTATTTTCATTCTCTGTTTTTGTTCAGGATAAGAAACATATTGGAGAACGATAACCCCTTTTCTAAGACCTAGAAATACTCCAACGAGTGGACTAGCTGCCAGGTTATTACAGAGTTCGAGTGTTACAAGACGCACTCCATGACAACCTTATTGTACATGACGCTACTTGAATCTCTCATTTGTCTGTCGTATTTCCTTAGGAAAGTTTGAATCATTTCATGAGTCTCGGGAAATCAGCGTGGAAAGAAACAAGGACAGCTATTCAAAGTCTCTTGTCGAAGGACAATCAAACTCTTCAGGGTGACGCTGAGTTGCTGAAAAGGCGAGTTTGGAAATGTGTAAAAAAAATGTGGAAACTTGACGGGTTTTCCGTGTTTTATATAGAGCCTTGGTCGATCAATCTCTGGCTACCATGCATCTCCCTGCGCATATAGGAGACTACACGGATTTCTACTCGTCAATTTATCATGCCACCAATTTGGGAATTATGTTGAGGGGCAAAGACAACGCCCTGCAAGCCAATTGGTTTGTATTTTGGGTGTTTGTTGGCATGTTGGCAGATTGCTATTGGGGAAAAGATTCTGGATCTTTATGAGGTTGCTCACCTGATCGACGGTCCAATAATGTCTCAAGCTCACAATGTTCTGCGTGAGGTACTGTTGGAATAACATGTACTGCGATGAACTTATTCTCATATGTCAGTCGTATTTCCTCAGGAAAGTTTGAATCATTTCATGAGTCTCGGGAAATCAGCGTGGAAAGAAACGAGGACAGCTATTCAAAGTCTCTTGTCGAAGGACAATCAAACTCTTCAGGGTGACGCTGAGTTACTTGAAAGGCAAGTTTGGAAATGTTTGGAAAAAAGAAAAAAAAAATTTGTGGAGACTTGACGGGTTTTCCGTGTTTTATATAGAGCCTTGGTCGATCAATCTCTGGCTACCATGCATCTCCCTGCGCATATCCCTCTGATGTGCCTAAAGATGAGCAGTTAAATAGTACGGTGGTTAAACCCTTAATACAACTCCCCGTTTCTGTTGCGGGACGTTCGGTTAACCAAACATAAAACCCACAAACAACCGTACAACCGTCACGAGCTATTTGTTGGGGCTTTCGCTTGTGGGAAGGTGAGATGGTGTGATTTCTGCTTCTTCTTTTTTTTATTGTCGGTGTTGGTGCGCTGAAGATTGTGTGAGGGCCCCTTTGCTTGATTCCACGCGTCATGCCTTACTGGTTTCAGGAAATATTTGCCTGTCGGTTATCACGGAAGAGCGAGTTCCATCAATGTGAGTGGGGTTCCGACCCGTCGTCCTCATGGGCAAAAGCGGCCGAAGCCGGATGAGCCTCCGATTTTCGGGGTGTCGAATCTGTTGGACTTTGAGCTTGAAATGGCGTTTTTCATCGGACCTGGGAACCAACTTGGCAACCCGATTCCGATCACCGAGGCTCAGGATCATATCTTTGGCATGGTGCTCATGAATGACTGGAGTGGTGAGGATTTATTTCATAGAGCAGGGTGTATTTTTGTTTTATTCGCGAGAAAGTACTGTATGTTAGCAATTTTTATGACTTCTTCGCGCATGAATTGAAAAATAGATGCGTTGCCATTCGCTGGTCTGCTTCAGAGGACTCGTTTCTTGTTGAAGGAGTGGTTAAATTTAATTTTCGTAATTGTTTTTTGTCATGGTGGGATCGGCGATTGTATTTTTCTGTAATCAGGTGATGTCAAGAAATTGAGTTTTCGTCTTCTAGATGTGAGTAATTGATTAATCCCTAATCGGCCCTGTAAAGGATTTTTTCTGATTCAACCTAACCTGACTCGAAGCACTGTGACTTGCTTTAGCTGTAATGAAAAAGTTAGAATTTACATTCACGACATCCCCAGCAAGCCGCCACCGTCGGCTACCGCCAATTTATTTTGAAAAATAAATCCTCCCGAATTTTAAGGGCATTTGAAACCCCGTTCAACGCTATCCGCCAAAATTATTGACAACTCAAATATTCTCCTGCGAAATTAATTTAGTCTTTGATAACCTGCCAACAAGATCTAATTTTCTGGGAGAGGTCTCCAAATGAAAAATAAAAACACAAATGTGATATAACATACTTCACTGTACTTCCAAAGAATATTAGCATATGTATAATTATGTAATCCAGGGTCATTTTGATTGTTTTCGAGAAGAATAAGAATTGCATTTCTTATTATACTGTACTTTATTTTCATATTATTTTGGTTAATTTGATGAACCGTCAACCCCCTTTAAAGTCTCACAAACCTCGCAGAGAAATGATGGTGGCTTTTTGAGGTTTGACTGTTCTTGAAGAAGGCATGGAAAAACTTTGCAACATTCAGGCGACACCTATGCATTAAAAAATAAGATCAAGTTAGGCTCAAATAAGGACTCTTTCATCATCAGTTGTAAATCCTGAACTTGACTTGATGGTATATTTCCCTTGATGATTTTTTATTTTATTTTTTTCAAGCGAGAGATATTCAAGGTTGGGAGTATGTTCCGCTGGGTCCATTTCTGGGCAAGAGTTTTTCAACTACCATTTCCCCATGGATCGTGACCATGGATGCGTTGGAACCCTTTGCGACCCAAAATCCTGAGCAAGATCCCAAGCCTTTCCCATATTTGCAACATGAGGACAAGTGCACCTTTGACATCAATTTGGAAGTTGGAATCATACGTGAGTGATTCTTTTCCGTTTGCTGGGAAAACTTCTTTGGCGCTGAGAAAATACCGGGAGAGAAAATGGAGGTTTTTGCAATATTTGCCAAATGGGTCACGATCAGTGCCGAAATGAACTGTTGATCTTGCTGCTATCTTTTATTTCTTTTTTTTTCAGTTGGAATTTTTGTTGTTTCAGAAAATGAAACAGCGGAAATAGGCCAATTTTCAAGCATTGGGGTACCTTCAATGCGTATGGTTATTTCCTAATGTAGCACGAATGATTGTATTACATGTTATGGGGGGTTTCTGTTGCATTTTTCCTCCTGTGATTTTCTCCATGTCGTGATTTTTCCTTGAACCCAATTTTAAATCGTGATTTGAAAATGTTCGCAGCTGAGAGTGAGCAAGAACCGACCATAGTGAGTAGATCCAATGCGAAACACCTGTATTGGACTCAAAAACAACAATTGGCGCATCATACTATCAATGGCTGTAACGTGAGACCTGGAGACTTGATGGCATCTGGAACCATTTCAGGACCCGTGAGTTTCTTCTTCTTTTTTTTTTCATTGCCTTTTATGGGGAAAAAGGGGGTAATTTTCTATTGTTTTGGATGATTAGGAGAAAGGATCTTATGGTTCAATGATGGAAATATCCTGGAGAGGAACTGAGTCTGTTCAAATGAAGGATGGAACGAGCAGAACTTATGTCCAGGACATGGACACAGTTGTGTTTCGAGGTATGTTTCTATTGTCTCTCAAATAATGATTGGATTTCATGTCGAGTTTTTCTCACAGGTTGGTGCGAAAAGGATGGAATCCGTGTTGGATTTGGTGAATGCAAGAGTCAGGTTCTACCTGCACTTCCATTGGACTGAGGCCGAAGACAAAGAGAAAAATAATTGCAGCATTCCATTACTGGATTGCTGGCTCAATATTTGCAGTTGAAGAATCTTATGATCAAAAAACCTCCTGTACTTGTCTAGTGGCGAAGAGATTCTTGTACTCTACAGTAGATCCGATTTGTCTTCTTATGAATTGTACCTGGACTTGTCAAGGCCGTTCAGCTTTCCCACCCGCTGACTAACCCTTTCAGGAGATTGACCGGCCAGGGAAGAAGTTGGAGAAATAAAACGAACTTTCTGTGAATTTTTGCTGGGGATTCCTGGAACTTGTGACTAACTTATCTGTTTCGGAATTTGGATTTTTCTCTCGCAAAAGGGTTAATAATGGCTGTTGTTGAAAAAGCAATCACAGTGGGGATCCATTCTTCGCAGAAAGGGATTCATTTCGTCGTGTTCACCTCATATGAAGCGAGTCGCTGCGTTGAAAGAAGAATAAATCGGGTGCTCTGTTGCAAACTGTATGTGTGTTGTCGATTGAATAGTTTTTTTTTTCTTTTAATGGTTCCTCAAATTGTGTGTCGAATCTTATTTTAATCTGCCTTCGTTTTCAGGAGCCCGTGGGGAGGCAAAAGTGTGCGAAAATGCGTTTGAAAACGGGCTGTTCTCTGCAGGCCTGTTTGGCAGCTTTCATTCTACTCGCCCAACCGTCACATCCTCAAGATGTGCTCGACTTGGCCCCAGGAAGCGTTCTATCTGTGATCAGCTTGGGTCAACAAGTGACCGAAATGATTTTCAACCTATGGACGGAGTTTTCGCCCGAGAACGTGAATAACGTGGAATCGTATCCCGCTTTGGATCTCGGGCGCGACAGGAAAGTGTTGAAAAAGTTCCAACAAGTCACGGAACGACTCGATGCGCTTGATGTTACCTTGCTCGGAATTGTCCTTCGAAATTCCTCAGAGGTGCTGCAGTGCGGACGCTGCCAAGCCACCCTTTGAGTCAAGCTGTGAAACGTCCATTCCTACGCTCTCAGCCAAGTGTTTAAAGCTTTTATAAGCAATTTTTTTTTTCTAATGACGGGAATGAGGCTGTCACTGTCCTCAAAATCAATCTCTTTCACGTCAGTCTTCACCGTCGTGAAGAGCCAGAAGTCACATGGTGCAATTGATTTTTTTAATGAAATTTGTTTTCGGAAAAAAGAAATTTCCGTGACAAAAATGTTCGACTAAAGAAATTCAATGACGCACACGAAAAAAAATTAATTCTGGCAGGTGCCCGACGAGGAAGAATGATCTCAAAGAGACTGATTTTGTTGACAGTGACAGCCTCATTTCCGTCGTCAGAGAGCAGCTTGATCAACTAACGCAATTTTTAATTTTTGACACTGTTTCGATTATCGAGTATACCGCGTGAAGAAATGCATTGAAATCGGCTAAGACTGAGTTTAACAGTTTTGAAGTTTTGCCAAATGAAGGGCTATGCGAGTACAGTAAAATCGAAAGTGTGAAATTGTTGAAACTCTGTTGGATATTTTTTTTTTTTCAAAAATTTTCAGAACTTATGAATCATGTCATCCTATGCGGATTTTCTGCGCCATTTTTCAAATACCTGGGGAAATTTGATATTTATGAAAATTTTCCTTCGAAGGGTCTGAACTTTTTCCTCTGGAAGAGTTTAGTAGACGCTTTATTGTGTCACGATGGATCAACATTGTATAATATCCCCTTTTTTATTTGTCAGACGTATGCGAGACCGGTGTGGGCTTTGTATGAAAGATGGCAGCAGTACCTGAACATTTCCGACGAACTGGAAAAGAGTACTTTGGAGGACTTGGCGGAATCCGTGGTGTCTCATCACCCGGAGTCTGTTCATTCCTTGCTCTGGCAGATCAACAACCTCGTCATTCCTCCTTGGTCGAGCAGCTTTCGAAAAGGGATCTTTGATCATCTCGACGACTTACTTCAGGTTCATCTCCCGAATTTTTACCTTGTCTATNTTGCTCGGAATTCAGGAAGCTTTAAGGAGTCTCCACGACGTCACGCCTGCGACGGTTCGGTGGGAAACTCAGTTCGACACTTTGCAGGTAAGGATGCGAGAGTCGGTTCACAAATTTCGAAAATATTCGTTAAAAAAAAATTCTAATGACGGGAATGAGGCTGTCACTGTCCTCAAAATCAATCTCTTTCACGTCAGTCTTCACCGTCGTGAAGAGCCAGAAGTCACATGGTGCAATTAATTTTTTTAATGATATTTGTTTTCGGAAAAAAGAAATTTCCGTGACAAAAATGTTCGACTAAAGAAATTCAATGAAACACACGAAAAAAATGTAATTCTGGCTGTGCCCGACGAGGAAGAATGATCTCAAAGAGACTGATTTTGTTGACAGTGACAGCCTCATATCCGTCGTCAGGGAGCAGCTTGATCAACTAACGCAATTTTTAATTTTCGACACTGTTTCGATTATCGAGTATACCGCGTGAAGAAATGCATTGAAATTGGCTAAGACTGCGTTCAACAGCTTTGAAGTTTTGCCAAATGAAGGGCTATGCGAGTACAGTAAAATCGAAAGTTTGAAATTGTTGAAACTCTGTTGAATATTTTTTTTTGTCAAAAATTTTCAGAACTCATGAATCATTCATCCTATGCGGATTTTCTGCGCCATTTTTCAAATACCTGGGGAAATTTGATATTTATGAAAATTTTCCTACGAAGGAAGGTTCTAAACTTTTCTTCTGGAAAAGTGTAGGAGACAGCTTTATTGTGTCACGATGAATCAACATTGTATAATACCCCCTTTTTTATTTGTCAGACGTATGCGAGACCGGTGTGGGCTTTGTATGAAAGATGGCAGCAGTACCTGAACATTTCCGACGAACTGGAAAAGAGTACTTTGGAGGACTTGGCGGAATCCGTGGTGTCTCATCACCCGGAGTCTGTTCATTCCTTGCTCTGGCAGATCAACAACCTCGTCATTCCTCCTTGGTCGAGCAGCTTTCGAAAAGGGATCTTTGATCATCTCGACGACTTACTTCAGGTTCATCTCCCGAATTTTTACCTTGTCTATGCCGTGGATATTTTTTCTTTTCGCTTTCTGAATCCGCTTCGGAAGAATGCATCAAAAACCTCATCAACTCGAAGGCTTTTCCCCTCAAACCTCTAATAATCAAATTTTCTGGTTATTTTATCATTGCAAGAAAGAGAAAAGCAATAAAAATTTTACTTGATTTGTTTCGAAAGAAAGACTCATTGAGTAAATTAACCCTTGGCTCCAAATTCATCATCCCTTCGACTCATTTAAGTAGCAATTTAAGGCCTAGGCTAGGATATCACCGATTACAATTCTCTGTGATTCTTTTTTTTTTTATCCATAGCAGAAATGCATGTTTTCCTAATTCAAATTGTTTGCTTTCTCCTTGAAGTTCTAATTGAAGAGGTTCGACTACATTTGAAAGACGTGTAAAATACGCTGCGTTTCTTCACCGTTTAGAATCTTCAAGAGATCTGCGACTTGAACCAAACTGCTCAACAATACGCGTACGGATTGTACAAGCTTATTGCTGCGACTGAAACGAAGGGCTTTGCGATGACTCAGTTCTCGTGGATCCTCCTGCGAGAATACGGGAAAGGATCTTATATGAAGTTAGTTTTTCATGTTTGGTAGCAAATGAATGAATGAAACTTATTGGGAGGAAAAAAATGCGTGGATTCATGGAAATAGATAGAGAAGTTGGAGGCTGAATACTTCGAGCTAGAGCAGTGTACCCCAACCCGTGGTCCGCGGATCGGCGCTAATCAGCAGAAGTTTTTTTGCTGGTCCGCGGGAAATTTTCTCCGGCATAATAAATTCTTGACAAGTAGCAATGAAGTCTGGTATCTTCATCTGAAATTTCAGGAAGGCAACGGTAGTTGAAATTATCCGATGAAAAATAATAGTTGTTTTTTCTCCAAAAATAATGCTTTAGACGAATTTTTACCTGCTGAAGTGAATGATTTTAATTTTTCAATCTGAGAAAGCTTTCTTCAAGCCCTACTTTTTTGAAGACATTAGACTATGCAGCTGCTTCATTGGTTCTTAACTTGATGTTTGCACGCACAAAGAAAGCAGGAACTTAAAATACCTTGAATTTTTTCAAGCAAACCCTTTTTGAGTCTGCGAAAATTGAAACTTTGCCGGTTCACCGAAATTTGCCAGTCCGCGGGCCCTGAATGGTTGGGGAACACTGAGTTAGAGCGCATCGTAACTATTGGTTTACAATGTCACGTCTGCGATAGAAGAAAATTTTTGACAAATGACGTTTTTCAAGTAATGTTTTAGAATGCATCCCACGGCTGAAACTCGGATAAATATTTCATCACGCTCTATGAAATTTATTTTTTCAGAGAAGCTGCTCTGGCCTTGAGAGCCCACGACGAACGAGTGAAGGGACAGTTGGAAGTGGCCAGCAGAGTTGTGCGGAATTTGAGCACTAGTTTTTGGCGTTGCGACCCGCACGAGCACGTGGAGAACAAGACGTTCACTGCCGTCACCGAGCTGCTCCAGGGTTACATTGAGAATGAAGTGGACATGAACCGCGAAGGAAGCTGTACCCAGACCTGTTCGGACTTTGGAAACAGTTTCCCCGCAAAGCGAGAAAGTTGTTTCGAGAATCCCAAGCAGCGATTTTGCAACGCTCAACGAACTTGTAACGGGAGGATTTTTGATTGTCAGTTTGTCAACGCCGACGCCTGGGTTTGTCTGTCTCCGAAACCTTATAGAAGGTAATTCTTTTTTTTTTTCTTGGGTCACATTATTCACGCGATTGATTGCACGTGAACTCTAAATTTAAGATTTACAGGAGTGCTTATATATTCCCCGTAACTACGGTATTATTATTTTGAGAATGGTTTTAGGCATGGAAAGCCTGCATTTCTTTATTCGAATTCTGGCTATTCCTAATTGTCATCAACCTTTTCACGAAGCCGACTTCGGCCTGAAATGTATTCCAATTATTTCTATGTTGGGGGCTTATGCTAAATAATAATTAAATCAAATGTTACATTGATCATTAAACGAGGGATGTCAGTAATTGGTGAAGAAAGAACCAGAGCACGTATAGCAATGGAAGTATAATGTACGTCGATTAAAAAATTTTTTTTTTTCGAGGGATTCAATAGAAACCTTTTTTGTTATTCTCATTGTTTGTAAAGGTACGGTTACGTGGAATACGAAGACGGTCAGCTGATGGGTTCCAAGTCGAACGTGTGCATCAAGTCGCAAAAGGTGGACAGTTGGTGGCGTTGGTTCGTCCACTGCTCCTACTGCTTTTGTCTCTGCGACGACGCGTCCCCGACGTCGCATCGTTACTTCAGCCTCAGGGAAGTCGTGTCGGACGTGGAAAATGGCAAGGTGGTGACCGGGGTCAAGTTGGAGCAGATCCAGGGCATCGTTCATGTGCGGATTCAGCAATCCAAGGCGCTGCCTGGCCTGGACGTGCACTTGAACCACGAGTGGAAGAAGGTGAATCACATGCGGGTCGAAGAAGGGCTGGAGAATGAGGACTATATGAAATTGACGTGGGAGGAAAGAGCGTTGGATTTTGACGACATTGTGGCGCCCAAGGGCCACGTGGTGACTGGCGTCAAGTTTAGGAAGCTCGGGGGTCACCTGGGACTCGCCATCAAGGTCACTCCTGTTCAATTTGACTCAGGTCAGACTTGGATCCACCTGCCTGGTTTTTTTTTTCTTTCTTTAATGAATTTAAAAACCTGAAATTTACAGTTGAACCCTGATTTAGTGCCGTCGTTTGTCCTGGCACATCATTTTGGCCCTAAATCGAGTGTATTAAATCAGAAAAAAAAAATCATTCGAGGGCTTTCACTATGGGTAAAATGGGCTTTTGTGAAGAATTGTTCGTACATGGAGTCTGTTTTATTAAAAAAAAAAAAAAGGAAGACACACACGATAATTTGAGGCTCTAGTGAACTGATATCACTGCATTTGAATGTTCTGTATGTCATAGTACAGAAAGTATTATTCAATTTTTGCACAAATTGGGACAAGTAAAAGGGTGGAACTGTTTTCAGCAGTTTCGTGCCAACCTTTCAATGAAAGTACACAATTCCGAAGTCAGATGATGTGATTTTCAATTTTATTTTAAGGAGACTAACCCAGTTATTGATTATGCCCTTCGCTGTGGAGGACATTCAAATGAGACCACTTAATTACAGGTAAATTCAAAAATTGAACTTTTAACAATTATTTTGAGCATGGGAATGGGGTTCTCAGTCACACCTAATGACATCTGGAAATCTGCATCAATTCCTGCGAATTCGGCCTATTTTTCATTCAGGACAAAAAAAAGTTATTTGTGGCTTTAAGTGAGCTGGCACTAAATCGAGGTTTAACTTCGAGAAAAATAAACATTGGAGGGAATTTTTGGCACTATGTGAGTGTGACAATAAACCGAGGGTTGCCTGTATTTGCAGGGAGATTGATGGCGAACGAAAGCTACTGGATGTTCTCGACGTCGACGGAGGCATCGGAAACCGACCCCCGATCCGAGTTGTTGTTGGAAGACGTGGACTTGCCGACCAAATCCCCGATTCGATCAACTATAGACAGTCTCCCGAACCAGTTTGTCAACTTTGGACCGACCTCCAGGCGGAAAGACGCTGCTCAAACCACGATTCCTTTCTTGGATATTCAAGACGTCGCTCCAACGGGGTTGACGTGGCTCAAGGGTATCGGTCTCTACCACAAGGGCTACCCGGGATACGGGGGTTACGTGGGACTCAGGGTATTCACTTGGGACATTGGGGAATACATGCACTTGCCACCAGCTGCGCTCAAGACTCCGAAGTTGCTGGGTTACGATATTATCTACTGATTTGCCTAATACCTGCTCAAAAAAAAAAGAAAGAAAAGCAATGAAGACATTAATGTGAACATTGAGGTGTCCAAGAAGTTGCTATGCATCTACTTTGGGCATGTAAATGAAAATTGTTATCGGGTTGGGTAGATGTCGCCGGCTGTCACAAAAGCATATTACTGTACAGTAATTTTAAACTTTATTCATGAACGTATTTTCGTTTGTGCTCCTGATTTTTCAGGCTGCAGTAAAATGTTTGTGAATCAATTATGATTTATCTCTTACACATGTTTCTTGCTTATTGGATTTTAGGGATTTACTGTGAGAATTCTGCCTTCTTAATGGGATGAATACAGAATTTAAAGCTCTGGAAATCGAGGCACAATGAATATCTGGAATTTATATTTGCGCTGTAACTTTTTGAACACCTCATACGAAGAATGTAACGTCTCAAGGAAACTGTAAAGTATTTCTAAAACCCGAGAAATTGAACAAGGGTTTCCAAAACTTGAACGAAGTGCGCAATCAACGAAAATTGCATTTCGATGTAAATATTTTTCGAATAGGCGTGATCGCGAATAAAATGCCTCTTCAGAAACATTTTTTACTAATTGTTACCGCGGTGTTCCCGAAAATACGTGATAAAATCTTTTTTTTTTTAATCCTTAATGGCTTTCCGGAGAAACTTCCGCGAGAAAAAGTTATCAAGAATCTTTCGGATTGCATATGTTTCATGAAAACTTGACTTCCAGAGGATCATTTCGAATTTTTGCCCAAATTGATCAAAAACGCTATATTTTCTTGCCCTTCAGAACTCATGGAAAAGAAAAAGAAAGAGAGTGGGATTCGATGTATTTTTGACCATTTTTTCAAGCGTTAAGTGCCCAATTGCTGTGTTGTTTTGTGATGCATGAGAATCGGACAATGAACGACAAAGTTGTGGAAGCATCAGCGCCTTGAAATTATTTCTTCGCGGCATTTTGAGTAATTTTGGTTTAAACGTGTTTTCCTGGTCTTTTCAGTAAATGATCACGCTGGGATTTTACTTGTTTGTGAGTGAGGATGGATTTGACAGAGGACGTGATCCGGTCTTATAAAACCTCTGCCGTGATCGAAGACTTTGGAGAGAAGATCAACAGCGTGTGTTATTCGGATGACGGCAGTTTTCTGGTTTGCAGTTCGGACGACGACAGAATCACGTTGTTCGATTCTATTGTGGGACAGTGAGTTTATTTATGAATTTCGTGTTAAGCTGTTTTTGAAAATTTTTGGGGTTTTTTCTTTTGTTTAATTTTCGAAAAGGGTGACTCTGAAGCTGCCTTCGAAACGTTACGGTGCCGAGCATGTGACTTACACGCACAGTATTCACGGGGTTCTCCATGCATCCAGAAGAGGCGGAGATGGTAAGACTTTTTCCGTCGTCTGATTCCGTTTGTATTTTTATTTTTTGTCGACTGCTCAGTTTTTAATTCAAGAAAGATTTTGTATGTGGTTATTATGCATGAATATCGCTGACCTTTTTCCTGTAAATTCTGGTTTCCCCCTGGTGAGAAATGGTGCAGGTTTTGTTCGAGGTTAATGGTGGCCGATTCAGGCGACACCTGCCTGAATTCCCGGAAAGTGACGTTGGGTTTGACTTCTTTTTGTTCTTGTAGCAGTGTAAGAAGGTTCATTGTTGCATAATTTTTGTCAGTCCCTTGAGGCGGAATCTTTTTTAATACTATATACAGAAATTCGTACGATTTTTCAAAGTGGGCTTTCAAATATTTTTTGAAGCTTTTGAACATTTAAATAAATTTTGAGATGCCTTTGAAGTTTGAATCGCATTTGTCCGTCTATGTGTGACAATAAGCTTCGCCTGCCTGGACATCTGCATTTTGTGTGAATTTTAAAAAGTTTTTATTTATTCATTTCAAAAGGACCAGGATCCTCCATAAAATTTAATTTTCACAAGATGTGAAAGATGAAATATTATTTCCAGTGACAAAATTTCACTTTTGTAGCGATCATGAAAAATTTTAAGCACTCTGATATAAGTGGAAAATTTTGTCCATAACGAGGAAAGTCTTCATTTCTTGACAATCAGTGAACTGAAAGATACTGTAGTGTTGAAAATTCTGAAAGAAATCCTGAATCTTAAACCCTCATGGGGGGAAGCTCTGACCTCTTATTACACTTATGAGAACATTAGAAGTAATGATTTTCAAGTATAACTGGAACAAGTTTTGTATGCATCTTGTTTAGTCGTGTTTTTTCTTTCCAGATGCGGTGAGGTACTTGAATGTGAAGGAGTACAAGTACATCAGATGCTTCTCAGGCCATACAAAGAAGTGAGTTTCAAAATTTGTATGCTTATACAGAATTGAAAAACAAATACTGTTTGTTATTTGTTTAATGGTGTAATTTGAATGTGATGTTTGCAGGATAACTGGAATCATAATGTCACCTTTGGATGACACTTTCATGACTTTGTCAGATGACAGAACGTTGAAACTGTGGGACTTGAAGCAAAGGGACTGCGTTGGAAGTGTGGAAATGCCAAATAGACCTATTGGTACTTTCGACCCTGAAGGGGTTGTATTTGCTATTGGTTACAAGGATACGCTCAAGTTTTTTGATCTCAGGGCTTATGAGAAGGTGTGATTTCAATTCATTCGTTATTTCCGAAGCCATCAGCACTCTTTTTCATCACGATCATCTATTGTAGGGTCCATTTTGTACCTCGTTGGTTCCAAGAGAAACAAGTTGTGATTGGGCTGGCATGAAAATCAGCAATAATGGCGCCAAGCTGTTGATCTACACAAATGCCTCCATCATCAGAGTGATGGATGCGTTTACTGGAGCACCTTTGTTGACCCTCTCTGTAAGATCTTTGTTGTTATTATGTATATTGTACAATACAGTATTGTAAATGATTCATATGACTTCTTTTCTAATAGGGGCATTTGAACAACAAAGGGATTCCGTTGGAAGCCTCATTTTCGACTGATTCGAACTATGTATTCAGTGGTAAGTGAGACAAAATGTGGTCCTTGTTCAGTTAGTGTATAGTTTTCAGGAGTTGTTGTTTTATTTTTGAACACAGGCTCAGTGGATGGGAAGGTGCATTGCTGGAATGCAGACACAGGTTCCAAAGTGCCATTTGTGTCTTATGAGCATCCTGGTCCACTACAGTGTATCAAGATGTCGCCCAAGTATCACAGTTTTGCAACAGCCTGTACAATATTGGTGAGTTGGCTGTGTTATGCAAAATGTTTGTTTCCTTGGTTTTTCTAAGCAACATTTTTTTTTTGCTTTGCAGTGTATCTGGCACCCGGATTTAAATTCATATTGAAGAAATGACACCATCTGTATTTTTGTGCTGTTTTGGAATAAAGAACTTGGTTTTCATGAAGCTCNCGCCTGCCTGGACATCTGCATTTTGTGTGAATTTTAAAAAGTTTTTATTTATTCATTTCAAAAGGACCAGGATCCTCCATAAAATTTAATTTTCACAAGATGTGAAAGATGAAATATTATTTCCAGTAACAAAATTTCACTTTTGTAGCGATCAAGAAAACTTTTCAGCACTCTGAAATAAGTGGAAAATTCTGTCCGTAACAGGAAAGTCTTCATTTCTTGACATGCAGTGAGCTGAAAGATACTGTATAGTGTTGACAATTCTGAAAGAAATCCTGAATCTTAAACCCTAATGGGGGGGGGGGGGAAGCTCTGACCTCTTATTACGCTTATGAGAATATTAGAAGTAATGATTTTCAAGTATAACTGGGACAAGTTTTTTATGCATCTTTTTTAGTCGTGTTTTTTCTTTCCAGATGCGGTGAGGTACTTGAATGTGAAGGAGTACAAGTACATCAGATGCTTCTCAGGCCATACAAAGAAGTGAGTTTTACAATTTTTCTGCTTATGCATAATTAAAAAACAAATATGTTATTTGTTTAATGGGTTAATTTGAATGTGATGTTTGCAGGATAACTGGAATCATAATGTCACCTTTGGATGACACTTTCATGACTTTGTCAGATGACAGAACGTTGAAACTGTGGGACTTGAAGCAAAGGGACTGCATTGGAAGTGTGGAAATGCCAAATAGACCTATTGGTACTTTCGACCCTGAAGGGGTTGTATTTGCTATTGGTTACAAGGATACGCTCAAGTTTTTTGATCTCAGGGCTTATGAGAAGGTGTGCTTTCAATTCATTCGTTATTCCCGAAGGCATCAGCACTCTTTTTCATCACGATCATCTTAACATCCCAGGTAAAACATGGAGCAACCAAGGTTCTCTTTGTTCAACACTAACCCGACCGTACTTTTAGTCGTTATTACCGCGGTTCGACAACTAGATGTGTTTACGGAGGTAGTAGTCTCACTACCATGCGTTTACTGGAGCACCTTTGTTGACCCTCTCTGTAAGATCTTTGTTGTTATTATGTATATTGTACAATACAGTATTGTAAATGATTCATATGACTTCTTTTCTAATAGGGGCATTTGAACAACAAAGGGATTCCGTTGGAAGCCTCATTTTCGACTGATTCGAACTATGTATTCAGTGGTAAGTGAGACAAAATGTGGTCCTTGTTCAGTTAGTGTATAGTTTTCAGGAGTTGTTGTTTTTATTTTTGAACACAGGCTCAGTGGATGGGAAGGTGCATTGCTGGAATGCAGACACAGGTTCCAAAGTGCCATTTGTGTCTTATGAGCATCCTGGTCCACTACAGTGTATCAAGATGTCGCCCAAGTATCACAGTTTTGCAACAGCCTGTACAATATTGGTGAGTTGGCTGTGTTATGCAAAATGTTTGTTTCCTTGGTTTTTCTAAGCAACATTTTTTTTTTGCTTTGCAGTGTATCTGGCACCCGGATTTAAATTCATATTGAAGAAATGACACCATCTGTATTTTTGTGCTGTTTTGGAATAAAGAACTTGGTTTTCATGAAGCTCTTGGCTCCTTTCAATTATTGGAAGCTGCATGCCGCTGTGTGTTCACTTCTGATGATGGGTGTGGGTGGATTCTCTCCCCAACAAATATGTCTGCAGGATTGCTGGGTTCTATCTATATGTGTATCCAGCAGAGAATCTTTCTGTGGCTACTGCAAACCCTTCAATTATGAAGCGTTAACAATAACACTGTACCAATGTTATTGGTACAAATCTCATGTTTTGTGAAGATTTTACAGTATTTACGTATTGATCCATGCTGGTGAGTTATAACCCTGGATTTCACTTACATTCTGTTTAATTATCGAAATGTGTCGACCCCCAAGGGACAGATGGCACTTTAAACTATCTGGTCGTCTTAAAGCACATCTCTTGGGATAATGTACCCCTCACTTGGGAAACCCTGACGGAAATAATTGACGAGATTGTTGGAGGAAGTCCCACCCCCAGGGAAATTGGGAAATACAATTTTGTACTGTATATAGGAAGGTATTTTGCACTCACAAGATAAACATCACAAGGACAAGAAGCCAACACTTATAATCCTCTGCAAGGACAACGCTGCAAAGGGATTACAACCCCCAATAAAAACCCTGAACAGCAGAATCATCCTTGATGACCATCCCTCTCAGTGACCTCCTAAGACCCCAACCCTATTTCTTCAGTGTCCTTCGAAGTTTCCTCTCTATAAATTCATGTTTTAAGTGAAATACTCACACTTCAGAGAAAATTTGCTGGAACAGACCACTGAGTTGATTTACTTGTGCTGTGATGCTCAAACTGCTTTTCCAGACTACTCATCTGACACCACCAGGAATCTTCCTGTATACTTGTATAGTAAGGGTCCCCCTCAACATAAGAGACATGTAGGGGACAGTTCTGGCGCAAGACCAAACGTCGCGCATCCCACCCGAAGGTCCAACCTTTATCGCAACATCAGAGAAACCAGCACTGGCAGAGGGCTCGACGGAGGGAGAACCTAATCACTGGAACTCCAGCTCTTGACCAAGGCACTTGCCTCTTAACCTCGTACTACTGACTATTGTATTACTTGATGAGTGAAAGGAATAGATGTGTTCCTGAAGAGAGGTCTTTCTTATTCACAACCTTATTGCATTCATGCTGTGTTAGCAATGGTGTGGAGGTGGTTGGGCGATGTGTACGCTATGGGTATATTACTTGATGAGTGAAAGGAATAGATGTGTTCCTGAAGAGAGGTCTTTCTTATTCACAACCTTATTGCATTCATGCTGTGTTAGCAATGGTGTGGAGGTGGTTGGGCGATGTGTACGCTATGGGTATATGATCAAGTACGTTAGTACATTATTAGCGGATTTCTGAATCACAATTGATGGACTCGTGTTTTCGGCGCTTTCAGGTTGTCATTATGATCTGGTCGCTGGAGTGAAAGGGTGTTTTGAAAGGAATTCAATATGGGAATTAAAGGATTAGCCATGCTGATAGCTGACTATGCTCCTTCAGCGGTGAAGGAGAATGAAATGAAGAATTATTTTGGTGAGTGATTTGTGCATTGTGTAATTCGTGAATTTTCAGTGGAGCGAAACTTATGTCGGCGGATTATTCCAGGTAGGAAAATTGCCATCGATGCTTCCATGAGCATCTATCAGTTTCTAATTGCGGTTCGTCAGCAAGGAGTTCAGTTAACGACAGCCGATGGCGAGACAACGAGTCACCTCATGGGAATGTTCTATCGCACAATCCGCATGGTTGAGAACGGCATTAAACCAGTGTACGTCTTTGACGGCAAACCGCCGGATATGAAAGGTGGAGAATTGGCGAAACGTCAAGAACGTCGCGATGAAACGGAAAAAGCCTTGAAGGAAGCCGCAGAAGCCGGAAACGAAGAAGAAGTGAACAAACTCACTCGTCGCCTGGTTAAAGTCACCAAGCAACACAACGACGAGTGCAAGAAGTTGCTTACTCTGATGGGTATACCTTACATCGAAGCACCCTGTGAAGCCGAAGCTCAGTGTGCGGCACTAGTTAAGGCCGGGAAAGTTTTCGCTGTAGCTACAGAAGATATGGACAGTCTCACGTTCGGATCTAATGTGATGTTGAGGCACATGACGTTTTCTGAAGCCCGGAAGATGCCGATCAAGGAGTTCCATTTGGCCAAAGTTTTGGATAGCCTGAACCTTAGCCATGACGAGGTAAGTCTTTTTTATTTTGAAGGAATGATCGACGTGATGAAACTTCGTGCGCAGTTCATAGATTTATGCATCCTTCTTGGATGTGATTACTGCGGCTCGATCCGTGGTGTTGGACCTAAGCGTGCCGTGGAGTTAATCAAAGAGCACAGAAGTATCGAGAAAATTTTGGAGATCATTGACAAGCAAAAGTATCCAGTTCCCGAAGAATGGCCCTTTGCACGTGCCCGAGAATTGTTCCAGCAACCAGAAGTATCCGATCCTGAAACTGTATCTGTGAGTACACTTCATGCATGTGAATCTTTATTTTATTTTCAAGTTCCTCGTGTTTGATGCAGATGAAGTGGCAAGATCCGGATATCGAAGGTCTTGTTGAGTTCTTGGCGAATGAAAAATCCTTCGCTGAGGACCGCGTTCGTTCAGGAGCCAAAAAGTTGCTGAAAGGTCGGACTGGATCCGTTCAACAACGAATGGACTCGTTTTTCACGGTGGTTTCGACATCAAATAACGCAACCAAGCGAAAGGTTCGTAATTTTATTTTCAGTCGGGAGGATTCCATGTAATGAATGAAATTGTGTAAATTCAGGCTGAAGAAATTCAGAAGAACAAGAATGCGAAAAAACCTCGTGGAGGTGGTGGCGGTCGTGGAAGAAAACCCAAGTGAGCCAAAAGGAAAGCCGAAGTCCTGAACAAAAAACGGGTGTGAATACTGTATTTTATTTTGAATAACTTTGTACTGTTATGAAAAATGGCAACGTTATTGGCTGACTTTTTATTTTTACATTCTATGTCTTAATTGAAATTATATTATTTTGTTTCAATTTTGCAGGACGATATTTTGAAAAATGTCCATTGCCAGTGTTCATCCAGATTTAAGAAAATTTGGAAGCTTGTTATCTCAGCGAAATTCGTCGGTATTAGATGGAACTTGTTTGATTTGTTTGGAAAACTTCGTTCATCAATCCCCGTACGACGAAGGAGGCTCTAAAGCGGCGGTTTTGCGGTTGGAATGCGACCATTTAATTCATCACAACTGCGCCCTCATGTTATTGGGTAGAAATGTGAGTGATTTTAGCCGATTTTGTTCGCGAAGGATTTCGTTTCAGATTTGATTCGATTTTAGGATTTCTTGCAATGTCCGACGTGTAACAACGTGACTGGAATAAGAACTGGGAATCAGCCAATTGGAGCCAGAATGCAGATTCTTCTGCGAAAAGAATCTATTTATGGATTCTCCTGTCCCACGATTTACATCTACTACAGGTGTTATTTTGTTACTGTGTCTCTTTGAGCGAGGTTTGCGAAATTTTTGGTTCTGACTGAGAACCAGTGTTTGGAGGAGGAATGACGTGGCGATTCGGATAATTTACTGTACCGACATCGTGGCATCGTCAGAGCAAGAAATTATTTCTGTCTCATCTTTACGTAACATTAATTTTGAATTATTCAAGTTTTTACGCCCTCTTTCTCAGACACCGAACACATTTTTGTGATGCTGGTATTTTTCCGATGTGCCCGTTGAAAATTGTGAAGTTAAATTTTGTCTTTTTGATACATAATTGCAGCTTTCCGAATTCAACGTTCGTGCAGGATGACACGCATCCGGAGCCAGGTCATCAGTTTTCGGCGGATAATTTCCCACGGGTTGCATATTTGCCGTACAACCATGAAGGAAAAGAGGTTAGTTGTGGTTTTTTTCATTGGTTCTTTTCGCTCTGATGATGTTATTAGCAGAATTTTCTTAAACAGATTTTTATTTGCATTTCGGAACCTTCGTTGAGTTTGGGTTACCGTAATTTCAGTTTGATTGAATGTGAAAAATATAATCGTAAACTGCTGCAGATTTCTAAGATCAAGGTCAAGTGTTTGTTTATGTTTTCCTTTGACTCTTCCAGATCTGCAACCTGTTCCGGATAGCGTTCGAAAGGAGGTTGATTTTCACTGTCGGAACGTCAGCCACGACTGGAAGGAAATCGGTCGTCACATGGACAGGAATCCATCATAAGACCAGCATGTATCCTGGAGTGAGTTATGAAAATTTAATATATTATTTTTGTTGCGCTTGTTAACTCTAAAGCCTTTCGTTTCTGTCTGAATGATTTGGCAGCCTTTTGGATATCCAGACCCCGCCTATTTCGACAATGTGAAAGGAGAGCTGGCAGCCGTGGGGGTGACACCTGCCGACATTTGCACGAAGGGTTGCATTTTCAGTAGCAGATTCGAAAAATCACGCGATGGAATTGAATTCCTGGCCTGAGTTTTTCGGTCCTCGTTGTGCCTGGTTTATCGAACGTGAATCGGTCGTATGTGATTGAAACGGGAGTTAATTTTTTCACCAAATTTTGTTAACGCGTGAGATTTGTTAAGTTTCGGAGCACTGGATGGCGCAATATCTGTGTTTTGTGTGTATTGATAACATTTAAAGCTTGTGTATTGTCGTTTAAATGCGTAGGTTTTATGTTCTTCCCCTGGGAGAGCGAGAATTCCACGCTGATCGAGAAAAAAGTGTCCTTATCGGGAAGAAACGATTTCTTTCGATCTAAAAGGTAGGGAGAAATTCGTTGAAGAAAATGGTGTGTTTGAAATTGTCTGAAAAAATGGGGTAATCTTCAGGAAAAGTATTCTGTTGGTGTTCGTGTAGAGGATTAGCAGTGCGTCAGATTTGAATCTTGAATCTCTGCTGATATTATGAGATTTTTCTCTTCTTGTCAGCTTTCTGCTTTTGTGTGACTCAAATTCGATTATTCTGTGTGGTCATAGCTTTATTGTAGAACCATATCTACTAGAGTAACACGTGCCCTTGGACCTTGAAGGACCTGCATTTTTTCGCTTAAAAGTTTGATGAAAATGTATCCTTGAGTGAGATACGCACCCTATTCTTCAGAACTAAAAATTGACCTAATTGCCTATGAAATTCATACTTTAATTTGGAGTTTAATGAAATTTAATGTGACTTTTCCATTGTTTCGATTCTAAATTATTCATTGAAATTGTTCAAAGATTCCGCAGGGATGATTCGCCCCGAAAAGGTGACACAAATTTTTTAAATGTTATACCTGCATGTGATGAATACCCTATTTTTTCCGTCATATTTAAAAAAAAAAAATTGTTCGTGGTTCTTGAGTAATTATGGTGCAACATTAAAATTTTTGTGGGTGATAGCAAATTATTTGTTTTTTAGAAAAGGATTGTGATGTACGCTTTCATCACAGAACATTGCGTCATGAAACTGCGCCACCCAGGGGTTGAGCGCTCACGAATTTATAATATTGCGAATTATCGTGTAGAAAATTTTCTTTTTCATTTCTCATCACGACGTTTTTTTAAATTTCCTTGCAGACAAATATCGTGCCAGTGAAAAAAGGGAAGATTCGTCTTCTATTTTTTTTTTTCATCCTTGATAGAAGTGTCGTGTGTTGATTGTGGAAGAACAAAAGAGAAAAAAAATACGATGCCTAAGAAACTTCCGAACCCGTTTCTGAAGAAGACGGAGAAGCCGTCTGCCCCGGAGTATTCCTCGGGAGGCGTGGGTGTGCCTAAACTCGCCAAGGAAACGACGATCCCGGCTGTGTCCGATGCCTACGGGTACGGAGCCGGGATGCGGCATCCCGCACCCCACATGGCCTACAACCAGCCGTACAACAACGCCTATGCCCAGGCTTATTATCAGAACTACTACAGAATGCCAGCACCTGGTGCTGCAGGTGCTGGGGCTGCTGCAGTGGGAGGACGTGGTAGTGGTGGGCATTATCAGCAACACGGGAGGACCATGTCGGAGGGATTCGTCGCAGGATCCACGGGTGCGCCAGCTTATGTGTCTCCGCCGCCATCGGCGCCGCCGTTTGCCAACTATTACCACCACCACCAACAGCAGCAGCAACATCAACAGCAGCAGCATCTCCAGAGACAGTTTTCCTTCCCGCCGCAAAACGGCGTCGCTCTTCCGTCGAAGGTACGAACTCACGATTTTTGAAAATTGAATGGTTTGATATTCTTAGCTGTCGGATGAATTACTGACGTCACCGGGAAAAGGGATCCTCGGGGTTCGATGGACAGAGATTGTCTCGATTTATTTTTTCAGGAGTGGTATACTGTATTATCATTTGCTAGCCGCTGTTTCAATTCTTGCTCAAAATAATTTTCTCATCAGGTGGAAAAGAATTCCGAAAAAAAGAGAGAAGAAACCGAATATTGCTCAAGTTTTCTTTTTCGAAATTGAGAATACACTGGAGCCCCGAGACGCGGACGTAATTGGTTCTTGGACCGTTTTCCGTATGTCAGTTCATGCTTTCCCATAGAATTCAACGGGAACATGTTAAATTGGTTAATTTTGTTCTCCTGATCATAAAAAATATGAATGAATCCCCTGAAAAATTTGAATAAATTTTTTTTCTGTATCCCAAGAGGCAGACAATGATTGTGCAGAAGAAACCTAAACGAAAGTCTGATCTTTCGGCATCAAAACGAGCACGATGAGCAAAGAACAATTTTCTCCACACTGAGCACACATGATGGAAGAAACTCTGGGAAATGCACACGATTAGCCACTTTTTGAAAATGCATTTGAGTAACTTTATGATGAAATTTTTCAAGAATTCTATGGAATAAAAATAGCTCAATTTGTTCAAGAGGTATCCAAGTTGTGAGTAATAATATTTTTAAACTTTTTCTAGAAGTGTTTGAAAAGTGTCTGGATGAATTTTTTTTTTTCAAAGTTGCAAGTGTCCGTAAGGTGAATTGTCCGTATGTAGGGGTGAATGTGCCTTATTAGCTAACTGACTGATCGGAATTTGCAACAGGTGATGACGAAGCGAGAAAAGCGACGTGCCAAGCGTGAGATGTCCAAAGCAGCCGTCAACAGTTTGCCGCAAAACCTGATCCGAAACACGTTGCGGAAAGAACACGCGTATTCCAGTGACGAAGAAAGCGACGATTCGTCTGCGTCCTCGTCGTACTCGTCGTCGTCCGTCTCCGACGACGACGAAGCCGCCTCGTCCACGTCCGAAGAGGAGAAGGCGGCGCGGAAAACCGCCACTGTGGAGATGCTGAGTGCCAAGAAGAAGCAGCAGAATGCCGTCGGCCCGGCGCCTGTCGTCAACAAGTCGACGTGAGTACTATATTTGAAATTTCGTAAAAAAAAAAAAAAAAAACGGAGAGATGGAGACACGAACGCGAAAAAGGAGTAGACGTTAGGTTCAAGAATAACGAGCAAGATATGAGATCTCTTGCATTCGAAAAAACAAGTGTTTCTATTTGACTGAAAATAAAATGCTGTGGAATCGAGTTATAACGGATAATCGATTGCAAGGAAGAAGTTTTTATGTCCTTGCCAAATAGCCACAATGTTGAATGAGCTATGGTGTTTCATGACGAATTTTTCGTTATGTCGAAGCTATTTCCCAATGGTCCCAATGGTTTTGTGACGGGATTTTACTCCATTTGTGTGTCATTCATAACAGTGTTACCTAACCTTTTTTTTAGGCCCACGGCCGGGAAAAATTCCAAACCATTTTTTGCGGACCGGCAATGTTCCATACAATTTTATGCAAGTTCAGAAAAGTTTTGTTGTAAAAAGTTTCTACTTTTTTGCAAGAACCAATGAAGCTATAGTGGAATGTCTTCAAAAAACTTGGAAGTGTGCTTGAAGAAAGGTTTCTCGGAGTGGAAAGTTGAAATAATATATTTCAGCAGTTGCAAATTTGTCTGAAGCGTTATTATGGAAGAAAAGCCAACTTTTATTTTTCATCAAGATAATTTCAACTGCCATTTCCCTTCCCGAATTTCGGATGAAGAAAACACTATTTTTGATAAATTCATTATTTCCCGTGGACCAGCAAAACAAATTCTGAGGACCAGACGGGTTGGGAAACACTAGTTTACAATATAAGATTATAACTGATTCTCAAATCGCTTCGCCGTTATTTTCTTCTTGTGCAACGATAGAATAAATTATAGCATTTTCCGGAAGCATATTTATTTATTTATTTATTATCATTTTTCACTGGCGATGAAGCAGGAGTAAAAGCAGCAGTAGTTCATCGTCGTCATCGTCCTCCGACTCGGATGACGAGTCGTCGTCGAGTGACTCTGACGACGAGTCCCGCCGCCCTTTCTTCTCGGGCATCAAGCGCGGGAAGCGGAAGTTGAACGCCGCCGCGCGGGAGCGAGAAATGAAGCGGTCCCGAACCGGGGAAGAGGAAGACGAAGACCTGTGCAGTGCCAAGGAGCTGAGTGCCTTGTTCAATACTCCTTTCCACGCGGCCAGGTCCACGAATGTCGGCGGTGCCAAGGAAGACCTCTACGTTTTACACGCGGATGCCAATAGGTGAGATGATTGTATCGAGACTGGTGTCTCTCGGTTAATGGACTTCATAGGTTTGCGTGCGTGTACAGTACAAGAGTGATCATTTTGTATGAATTGGCTGGTTGGTTTTAGTTTTTTTTGTCGTTTAATTTCATTTCGAGAAACTTGGAGTTTTCATCATTTGGTGATTTTTGTTGCTTGACTTTCCAGTGACGACCCGGATGCGTTGATTGCTGCGGGCATTTCGAATCACTGCGTCAACATTTACCACGCGGAAAGACTCGCCTTGATTGCCAAGTTGAAGGGACACCAGGATTCGATTGCCGGTGTGAAGTGAGTACAGTTTACAGTGCAGTCAAATCTCTCAGAGTCCAACTTGAAGGAACCAGCGAACGAAATTCGAGTTGGAAGAAAAAAACGAACATTTTTGGTAGGGGGAAAGCGTGAAAAAATACAGGAAATTGTAATTGGTGATATTCTGGGCCTGAAATCGGTCCTCGAATGAGTTCAAAAGATGCTGAACTTGGAGGCAATGGTCTATTAGTCTTTCACTTCTTGTCGAAACAAATCAAGTTACATTTTTATTGCTTTTCTCTTTCCTGTGTCAAGAAAATGTCACTCGAAAAAAGCCTCTTGGAACTTAGAGTTATGGAGGTTTGAAGGAAAAGCCTTTGAGGTAAATAGGCTCTTAATGAATTGTTCCTGAAGCAATTCAGTCAGGTATTTGAGAAAAAATCCACATAGAGAGGTTTGAGGGATTTTGTTCGTTTTTACGTGAATTAACGTAAAGCGCCGAAAAAAAAAAACGTTAAGGGCTGAGAAGAGGGTGTGTGAAGTACTACAGTAATGTAATTGAAATTTCCTGTCGTTTCGGATTTTGTTGTTGCTTTTGAATAGACGTCGTCGTCTTGAAATTTTCTCACTCTTGAAACTATGTTTGGTTAAGATTCGTGAGGTTACACTTTCTTGATTTTGAACTCTCATCAAATTGATCGTGAATTTTGAAAATCATGAATAATTTGATTAATTTTTCATCTTAGGTTTGCGAACACGAAACCGCAAGTTTTGTTCACTGGTGGCCGAGAAGGAGCAGTTCGGTTATGGGACTTGCGCACGAAGCCCTACTCTTGTGTTCACACTTATTTCGGTGAGAAAAGAGTCCTGTTCGGGTTATTAACTGAGGCGTGGACTCCATTAAAAATAAAAATCATTCAATTATTTTTTGCTTTTCTTTTTTTGCAGCGTCGGAAATGAAGAGAAATCCGAGCAGGTTCAAGCACGCGACAACGTTCGACGTGGATTGCCAGGACAGAATTGTGTGCTTGGGCACGGAGCAGTTGATGGGCGACACCTACCTTCTCTTCTGGGACATACGGGCGTGCAAATTACTCGGCGGGTATTGGTACTCGCACGGAGACGACATCACACATGTGAGACGCGCAGATATCTTTGAATTTTAAATTGACATGCAAGGATTGACTTGTATGCGCACGAAAAAATCGATTGCTTAATATTCCACGCATCTCGAAAATGTAAAAAATTGCAAAAGTAACGCTGATTCTCCTTGAGGGCTTCGAATGTACAGTATTTCTATAGCGTGAGACATCGTAGTTCATTCACTCGGGGATAGAATTTTTAACTTCCATGAAAAAGAATTCCTTCTCTTTTTTTTTCGGATTTGTGTCCTAATTTCTCTTTCTCTCTTTTGAAAATTCCTCCGGTTTTGGAAAAAAATTGAATGAAATGCAGGTGCAATTCCACCCGAACGAAGGAGACACGCTAGCAACGACATCTGTGGACGGTCTCATCAACATTTTCGACCTGGAGCGCAGCGCGGAAGAAGAGGCGCTCACTTACGTGCTCAACACTGGATGCTCTGTGCGGCGCCTGCGTTGGTTTGGCGGCGACTCGGCCTGGTCCACACTGGCCGCCCTCACGCACAACGAAGACGTGGAGTTGTGGGAGCGGTCGGGAGTGGCGCCGTTTGCCCGCTTCTCGCGCGACGACATCTGCTCGGCCATGCAACGCCTGTCGGTGGATCACACGTATGTGGCGGACGTGCACAAGGCCTACGACGCCGCTGAACTCATTGTCGTCGCCGGATCGAAATCTGCCAAAACGTGCGTTTGATAATACCGTATTCCCCTCTTCGTTTTTTTTTTTTTTAATTTTTTTTTTGTATGCCAATTTAATTTTTTTAAAAGTACATCTATGTATGCTTCGTGGGGGTTGAATTCCAAATTCAATAGTTAGATAGTCGATTCATTAGTTTTTCTCGAACCTTAGTTGTTCGTTATGAACACTATTTTTACGGAATTACGTTTTCTCGTTTCGTGATCTAGTAGATGTCGCTCGAAAAATTTTCAATGGGCTTTGGAAGGTTCATTTCGACTTGAGTGTCGAGGTTCAGCTGGATTTTGTTAACATTGGGGTCTTGTCTTATGAACGCCCTGGCTGCCAGTCCGAAGTTCGTAATTTTCCAGCTTAAAAACTTTGCATTTGGGCCTCAGCTGCCCTAGCTAACAAACCCTGATCCAGCTTACAAACTTCAGTGCATTTGAATGTGAACCACCCCCCCTAAATGTCTGCCCCTATTCCCTCTCCCTGGGATCAGCAGCCAATATTTCCCCATGATTTTTCTTATTTTAGTACAATTATTGAGGCTTGCATTACCAAGTACAGTAAAGTAAAATAATTTTACATCATTTTCAATTTATTTTAACCTTTGGGTTTTATTTTTGCTGAATTCTTTCTTGATAATTCTCTCAATCTGCTTTCATTTCATTACAGTGTTCTCATTGCAAATGTGGTTTAAAATTATTTTAAAAGTAAATATAGCACTGCACAGATTGTCTTGACAGGATTTTCTCTTTTCACAGATGCATAGGTCAGAAGAGAACTGTGCAGCCCCTGAATTACTGTTTCTTTTATATTTTCTTTAGAAAATTCCTTTCATTTTAGTAGTGTTGAGAATTTTCAAGCATACTGTAATTTTCTTGATTTTCATGGGCACTTTCAAGGTTCTGGAACCAATTGAAATTATTCCTCTACTTAGTCTACTTTCTTGAGGGAAACCGTGATTTGGCTAACAAACTTTTCTCAGGAACAGATTAAGTTTGTAAGTCAAGACTGCACTGTATTCATACTTGAATGAACTGTATCTGCCTTTTGGCTCACTTCAAGCAACACTCACCTGAAAAATGCCAGAAGCCAGAGTTGGGCATTAATAAAAAAAGAAGAGATATTGGAGAGTTGTTTCAGACTTTTTTTAGACTCAGGCTTTTGTTGTGTTTCACACAATTGATTCAACTCATTTTGGATGCACTGTCGTTTCGAAAGTTTTCAAATGTTCCTTATTACTTTGAAATACTTGGGGATCAAAAAAAGAAACTGGGAACGAAAAGGAAAATTTCGGAAAAATTGCGAACAACTGTGGGTTAAATATCGTCAGTGAAAAATGAAATGGAAAATGAAAAGCATGCTTTATCACTGTAGGGTCAAAGGAGAATCTCGCACCTTAACTTCAGTGTGTGTGTGTGTGTGTTTGAGAGAGAGAGAGAGCAGAAAAAGTGCGCGATTGTCTGTCTGCTTCCGTCCTGACTTGGGGTGCAAAAGTTTTTTCGCAAACAACTCTGTGTGTCCATGCAAATTTGATTTTCTGATACACTGTATATGCCTTCTTCTTCCCCCCCCCCCCCCCCCCCCCCCCCCCCCCCCCCCCCCCCCNTTTTTTCCCCCCCCCCCCCCCCCCCTCGCAGTGGTTGTTCGCGGCTGTTGAAGGTAAAGGACGGGGAACTGAGGCCGTATGCCGTGTTGCCGCACAACAAGGGCGAGTGCCAGATCATCCGTTGTACACACTACTTCGCTCAGGTTAGTGTGTGTGTGTGTGTGTGTTTGACTCTGTGCTTCCGTCTTGTGACCTATTGATCCCAGGGCCAGGCGGAGAGATTATTCATTCGACGAGAGATCCGGAAAGTTTCCGGTTCGCGTCAACGGACTTGAACTTGCCAAAGTGGGGGGAAGGCTCTCTCGATCCTCCTTCTTTCATATTGAAGGATTCTTCTTTCTTTTTGGTTCTTTTTCCCCCCAGTTTCCTAGGTAGAACCCGGGAGTGATCATTGTTACTGCAGCTGTCGAGAGAACAATAGTTGGGATTCTTTTGTTTACAAGGGATACATTTCGGCGCGTAACGTAGGTGTCGCCTGAACAGGGTTGTTGAATACCCCACTACTTGGCCCAATCACAAGCATTGTGATTTTGATTGGGCTACGTAATTTTGTAGGCATTGCAATAATTTTTGAGGGGGCTTTAGATTGTACTTGCAATTGGGGTAAAACTGATGGAATCATAATTTCAACCAGTGCCAAATAACTGCTGCTTGTATCATTTTTCAATGAAAAATGATCAACTTTGTTCATTAACTTTGTGAGTTGCAAGGTGGTGGAGGTCACAGGAGGTGCAGTGAATTGATTTTTTCATGGCTTCCCACTTCAGAGAGGTTGGCACAGGCAGAAACTCATCAAAGTATTTTTTAGTGGTAATGTTGCTTGAATGAAAGTGTTCGGGCATTCGTTCATTGAATATTATCGTAGGAAGGCCAGTTTGCTTTAGTCATTCAGTTTATTACTTTACTCTATTCCTTCGCTGAAGCAGATGTTGTCTGTTTGTTTGTTTTTTGTCTGGTGAGAATCCAAAGGGAATGAGAACAGATTGCTTTCATATGATGCCAAAGTATTGTTTTGAATACTGTATATTTTCTTTGGTACTCTCTACATCTATTAACAAAATTGCTGAGAAGAGTTGAGATTACGATTGTAATTGCAACTGGGCAATAAAAAAAAAGAGAATGTATCCATGGCAATTGTCATCAAGGAATTGAAAAATTGGTTCCTTGCGATTGAAATTTTGATTGGGGAACAAATTTCTTGGCAGACTGCAATTGGAATTTGCCAATTTTATTCCAATTGAAAACCCTTTGCCTGAATCATGGAAGACAGATTTGGGGCGCCATAGGTTCCAGTTTAGGTTTCTGAAAAATTTTATTTTATCCATTCAATCAAAGCGTTAGTTCAGATTAGGCCAGCAACATGAAGTAGGGCCCCAAGATGTAGACTTACTTGTAATTTGTTCTTTGACCTGGTCTCTGTGTTGGGACATGTGCATGTTGGATCTAGTTTTCTCAAAGATTTCAAGGGGTTTTGTATTCAATTGGTTCCCTTGCTTATTTCAACATTTGGAAAAAGTTTACCAAAAGTTTTTCTCATATTCACAATGCAGGAAATAATTGTGTATAAGAAAAACCCCCTCAAAACCTGACCTTTTTTGGTATGAAAAGCAAAAGAAAAAAGGAAGTGACTTTTAAATGTACCATATTTTTGATCGCGAATTTAGAGACAATTGATTGAAATACTTATTTTGAATTTTCATGAAATAGCTCGATTTGTTCAAGATATATGCAAATGAAAAATCAAATACAAATTTTTCCGTTTTTTGGAAATTTTGGCAAGGTGTCCATCTTGATGCTATACTGTACTTTCATTTGAAAAGTAACGAGTCTTTGCCATTGAAATACTCATTTTGTTTTCATGAATGAATGAAGTTTTTCTGCTTCCCCATATCTATTTTCCATTTTGAGGCCACGAGAATGCTTCTTTGATGTCCCGGACTCCCATGTTTTTCTCTAATGTAACATAGATGTCGCTGGAGTGTATTAGAATTAGATCACTGGCGTGGTGCTGACGGACGTAATTCCAGCTCGAAATGCGAATGTATAAATTGTGTTCGACATGATCGGGCATCGAAATGGAAGAAGGGATTATCAGACTGCCTTGATTTTTCCCTTGCTGAGATATTTCCCTTGATTTTCAATGAAATTCAGAAGTTATTTATTTTGAGTTTTGTCATCTCTACAGAGTGAAATATTGTTGACTGGCGGCGAAAAGGGCGCCGTGACGTTGTGGGCGCCTGGTGAGTCACGACAAACTGTGACTCTGGACGACGACGACGAGGACGACGACGAGTTGTTGCCCAACAACAACAGCAGCAGCAACAACAAGGGAGCGACCGAGAAGCATCCGGAGAATGGAGAAATGGAAGAGGAGGAGCTTCCGGTTCCGGGCGAGCAGGAGGAAGTGAATGATAGTGACGAGTGCACGGAAGACGAAGACGACGATGATGATGATGACGACGACGACGACGTCGTTGGCGGTGCTGCTGACGTCGGCGAGGAGAAAGCAGACGTCGACGTCGTGTCAGCAGCAACTGCAGGGAATTGAAAACTTGTTTTTTTTTTCTTGTTTGCGCCGGGGTTTGTGATTTTTCTCGATTTTTGATGCGTTGCCGGCGAGTCGGTGGAATGAAACTCCGCGACTCAAACCAACTTCGTGTGAATGATCAATTTTTTTTTCAAATTTTGCGCAAAGGGAGAGCTGCGGATGGAATGGAGTTGTGACCGTGTTTACGAGGAACCCATCGTAAATCTGGGCTAGTCTGGATTTTGAAACAAAAATTTCGGATTTGAAAAAACAAGGAATCTCTAGCTTTTCTGGGAGAATCCAAAAATAATATTGAAACGAGAAATAAAATAAAATCGCAAATCAATGTGGGCTAGCCTCAGTCGAGATTTTCGAAACGAGGAACTGGAACAGATTTATTCTCTCTTTCATGATATTTGTATTCAAATACTTATTCAGTTTCATTTAGTACAAAAATGGAAAATCTAATTGGGAAAACTTGAGAGAGATTTTAATTCATTGTTTTTCTTCATCTTCCTGATGATGATGGATCATGAAGGGAAAATTCAGAAATTTATTCTCTTTTCTTCTTTTTGATTTTCAAAATTCTGAACTGAGGCTAGATTGCATCAGTTCATTATATGAGGAGGTCATGGGATCAGTTAAATTGAGGTCACAACTCCCTTAATTCTTCTGCATCCTGTATTGTTTTGAGAAATGAGATCTCTCCTGAGTGCTCTTACATCCCTCCACTCTTGATGATGAAAGGTTCATGCAAGCATACCAATGTGCGAACTTGGCATCATGATGAGAAATTTCATGGAATTTCTGCCAGTGACATCTATACCCACTTGAACCTGCATCACTAAGATTATGTGCAATGCAAAGCAGCGCAGTGCAGTATTGCAGTGCAATGTTTCACATTCCTGCATTTGCAATTTATATTTTATTATTATTATGAACATTTCAATTGATACATTTCTTGCCATTTTATTTGAAATTTGAATGAAAATGTTGATATTTAAAAGCCTGTTCAGTTTCAGGTGTTGACTACTCTTTTTGTTTTGCTGAAAGATATCGCATTGCCACAACTTTACTGTTTGGTTTCAGTTACTGAAGTTCCACTGCATTGACAAGTATTTTGTTGGAAACCCCTGTGATCAAATCAACTTTTGAAAAGTCAGAAGGCGAAGTATAGACCACTACAGTAATTGCAGCGTGACAAGTTCAAGGAAAACATAACTTCTGCTGTGCAGTACTGTGAAACTGATACTGTATTTGTATGCAGGCTGGGGTTATCCACAAATCAAATCAAGCGAAAAAACTTGAGAGTTCTTGAAATGTTGCATTATAAAAATGCAATAAAAGATTCTGTGGCTATACAGTAGTTTGAAAATGATGTACCTGAAATGAAAATCCTGCCAAGTATACTCAGTACTGTAGTTTACAATAATGACTGCTGTACCTAATTGAAAGTCACTTCAAAACCATTGTTGCAAGTAGGACACTTTCATTTTCATCAAATTCCACACAAAACAAATGACACATGCTAAGAGTAAGAAATGATCCACTGATAGTTGCACACACATATTTTTCCATCCAAAGACAAGTGAGAACTCATGTGATGAATGAATATATAGAGATCCAATTTGCTGGAAACCTGCAGTATTGGCCTTGAGACAGCCCACAGCTCATGCACAGATGCTTCATTTGAGGATCAGATACAATCAAGCTGGGAACTCAAGAGATCCCCTGCCTCCAATCTGACAGCTTGAGGATCCCACTGTCTGACAAATAGTCACTATGCCCATCATCATGCCCTCCTCACCAACTGGAATGTCCTGCATTTCATCATGGCTTCCTGATGCTGAAGACCCTGCAGATGTACATACTGTAAAGTACAGTTGAACCTCTCTCAGTCAAATTTCTAGGGACCATTCAACAGAAAAAAAAATTGATTTGGGGAGGTTTTGAGTTCAGGAAAGAAACATTTTTGCTGCAAGGAAAAGTGAAAAATTGTGGGACATTGTAAATTATGAGGATATTCTGGACCTAAAATTGCATCTTACTGAGTTTGCAGCTTGCCTGAACTTGGCGTCAGGGGTTCATTTGTGCAATTACTCTTGCACTTCATTTCAAGATGAGTAAGTTCATTTGTTTGATTGATTTTCTCTTTCATATTTTAAGGAAATGACGATAGCCAAAAAGCCTCAGAAAATTTGACTGACAGAGTTTTGGGGGAAACCAACTTTGAGTTGGGGCGTTTTTAATGCATTGTTTCAATGGGACTCCAGACCAGGACTTGAACAAAAAATTGGGTTGGGGAAGTTCAATTAAGTTATCAAGGTTCAACTGCTGTACAGAAAAACTTTGTTACTATGCATTTTTTTTGCCCCAGAAGTTCCTGAGGCCCCTTCATTGTAATAAAAAACTAATTTTAGGCTGTATAATATAATCTTGGTTAGAATTTTTTGGTCCAAATAAATTCAACTGTGCATATATTAAGGCTGAAGAGATTATTTGATAAATTACAGAAAATTTGACACAATAATGAACAGGTGCACTATTCCAACTTCATCAAACAAAACTTTCCATATAGACAACATTTTATGTTAAAAAAATACACAACATAAAAATTTTTGCAGAAAGTCTCATATATAGTTCCATTTGAGAATGTAGGCCTTTCATTCAGATATGAATAGCAGCATGTTAGAAAGAACTTTGCTCTGTTCAAAAGAAAAGTTATGATTGTATTTAAATGAATAAGTTGATTGAGAATGAAAAAAAGTATTTTTCCCTCATGTATAAACTTTTGTTTGATATTATATTTTTGGGGCATATTGCATTTGAGTAAAAAACAGATTCAATAAAGGGAGAAGTAACTGTACAGTACAGTATTATTGTGCTTATTCCAATATTTTCCTCTTCATTTTATTGAAGAGATCTAGAAATCATGACTAATACAATTCTTAAATTATTTGTAGTGCTGGAAGAATTAAGCACTTCGCACTATTTTTAACACGTTTTTATTAACTCGCTTTCTTGTCCGTTTGTTTGTCCGGATCAAATTTTGCAACTCAAATTTTGCTCACTTCCCGACTAGCTAGCAAGCTAAAACTTTCAGGATAGCTTAGAAACTGATGATAAGGTTATTTTTTGCTTTTTGAAAACGTGGTTTTTTAGATTAATTTTTTAATGTACTAATTTTTTTTGTGCTTTTTAGTCTTACTTGAAAAACATGGTTTTTTAGATTAATTTTTTAATGTACTATAATTATTCTTATCAATGTCCCACAAAATTGAAGTGTAAAATGCATTAAAAACCATGTATCTCGATACAGCAAATTTTTCATTATGCAGTAACACATTTTTTTATCATGTCCCTGCTGGGAGTTTTTTGTAACAAGATTTTATTGTATAAAAAGACACAAGCACAGACAAGGAGCATATGTGAGAAAGTTATATAGTACCAAGTTGCAGCATCCTATCCATCATTTCATGAATGACTGTCAAGAGCTTGTACCAGCAGCAGATGCTGAGATACAAATCCATCCTGTTTGAAAAGTTCCTGGAGGAAAAGTATGGAAGCATTTTCCTCTCTTATTCTGCTGAACACTGAGTGTGTTACATAAATACTGTATGTTCATCTTGGACTTGCTGGATGAGGATGAATAAAAAAGTTGGATCCTAATTTTTCTTCCCTTTCATCAAGAAAAAAATATGTTTTTTTAAATATGTAATAAGGGTAAAGAAATATTCAGCAGATGCAGAAAAGTTCTCTCTTTTTGGATGAAAGTTTAAACAGTAAGTTGTATCTCATCTCTGCATGACAACCATATATACAATATACTGCTGTGAAGCATATATATTTTTTATCTTGAATTTTATTTTCTCAGCAAATAATTTGCCTGTACCCCTGCTGCTCCTGCTGGTAGATGGTAGTACAATAATAAACCCTACATTCATGAAAGAAGCACTTGATGGTCTTGCCTTAAATTTATTCTCTTCCTTGATGGGGGTAAGAATCATGCACTTCCTGACCTTGGTCCAGCATGCAGTACTGCCTGTATTGTTGTGAATATATATATATATATATATATACAGGAGGGCCATTGAGAAACATCTCTCTCTCATCTCTCTAATTCTTAATGGTATCATTCCTATCTTGGCAGCCAACTTGACAGGGGGCAGAATGGTGAGCTAAACAGCAGTGTCTGCATGTGATGATGGAGCCCCATGGAGTATTATGTATTTGCTGCATGCAATCAAGAAAGCTTTGCTGCATGAGAAACATGTAAATAAATAATCAGTGTTGAATTTATTATTCTTGTTCTTGCCCTTACATATAAAGTGCGCTGTGGTATGAGTTTGTGACCATTTAATTATCACAGTAAAAGTTTGCTGCAATAATAATAAAGCCAAGGACAGGTGAAAAATTCTCATCATGTGGGAAAATTGTTCAAATAATGACAATTTGATGCCATAATGTTGTGCTGCAGTGTTCCCAAACTTTTTGAACCTTCAGATCAGCATATTTCCATGAAATTTTTTGCTGACCTGCAAAGTTTCCTAAAATGTTTGCAGACTCGGAGAAGTTTTGTTTGAAAGCAATATTTGAGATTGTTATTCAAAAAGTTTCTGATTTTTTGCAATAATTAAGTTAAGAACGAATTATGTGACATGGCTGCATAGTATTACAGTACATGGAATGTTTAAAAAAATTCAAAATGTTGGGATGAAAAAAATGTTTTCTCAGAATGGAAATTAAAATAATTAATTGCAGCTAGGTAATTATTTTTCTGAAACATTATCATAAGATAAAAGCCAATTTTTTCCCCATCAAATAATTTCAAATGCCATTGCCTTCCTGAAATTTCAGATAAAAATGTTATACTTATATTCATTACTATACTTTTGATAAATTTATTATGATGAACATCTGAAGAAAATTTCCTGCAGACCACCATAAAAAAAATTCTGAGGACCTGCACTGATCTGTGGACTACAAATTATTTGGGAACAGTGTTGCACTGGATATATGGAGAGAACCTCAGAAATAAATAGGTTTTTGAACCTTAACTTTTTATAAGGCCTCATGAAACCCCTATTTGTTTTATCAAAATATGTTATGTACTTTTTAGAAACTTTTTAGAAGGTAAAGGCAACATTTTTGAACCTGCCTTTTTGATCTGTTGAATTTGTTTCTTCTTTTTTTTAAATAGATTGTCTGATGTCATCATTTTTTCATCTGCACAGTACTGTATATAAGCAATACAGTTTATACCACAAACTCAAAGATCCTCTAATTTCAACATACAAATGATGTGAATATATAAAGGACACCAACTTGTGAGGAAGCTTCCAATGGTGACAGAAGGTTGCAGGAACCCTGGGCTGGGTGAGACATTGATTTCTTGTGGCCCCGGACTTGATGCAAGGGATTCATTGGCAACCCCTTCCATTCCAGGGATCCTGTTTGTATTATTGGCACCCCTTTCATCAGCCTCAAGATCCTCATCATCTCTCCCAGGAGTGGTGCTGAATCCCAGCATGTTATTCAAACACTTGCAGATCTTTCTTCTCCTAAACACACACATACTATATATATATATACATACATACAGTAACATGAATATAGCATACATCATGCACATGAAAAAAAAATCAAACAGACTTCCAACATCCATTCTTAGCCAAAAATCTGTGTTCCATTAATGGATCCACAAGGATTCCCCTTGGGATATAGAAGACATATAGAAATCCAAATCCTCCACCAGCAATGTGTTTGAATGATTTGTATATGGAGAGGAGGTGAGTCCCCCCCCCCCCCCCCCCCCCCCCCCCCCCGGGGGGGGGGGCTTGGATGATGGGATGTAAGAAACAGTTTTTGAACCTTATTTGCATGCTGTGCATAGCAGCAAATATAGAACTTACTTATCTATGGATCTATCACCAGCAAGGGGATAAATTGGTGAGCTATTCACAAATAAATACTGCACTTCAATTGGGAATGTCATTTATCATTGTAATATGAACATGCTTTATAACTTCCTATACAATCTAGGATGAGAGTGCAATCATGGTTCAAGACATTTTCAAGACATGAAAGTTAAATTTTTCAATCTTTAAAAAATTCTGAACCTGTCTATAATTATGTATATATATGCATAGACATGTTTTCAGCCTTTATTTTACTTACATCAACATATAAATACAATGTTCAAGGCATAAAAGTAAAATTGCTTTACTATGTTTCAGAAGAACATACATTTTCCATGGACTTAATTCATGCAAGAATCTGTTAAATTATGCAAATTTGAATATACATGTGATGTTGCTGTTGTCCAAGAACACCTTATTAATTGACATAATTATACCAAGACTACTATGATTATGATTACTTTAAATTCCAAAAATATGGAGACACAGAAAAATGTTTTTGGAGGAAACCATATGAGTATACTGAAATTATGAAAACTTGTGATGCATGTATGGTTTCTTTGATATGTATGTACTTCAGATTCATAAAAACACCTGCCAACAGTTTGAAGGTAGGTATACTTCATACTGTGCTAAACAAAAATAGATTTTCAACATTGGATCCAAGATATTTATCACAAGGGTTGCTCAGAAATTTAAACAAACATGGTATTAATTATAAAAAAACACATGATACAAAACAATCAATTGATGCTAATTATTTGGGAGCACCCTGTATCTTTCAGCCAAGAATGAAATTTATCAGCAGATGAGCAGAGTGATAATAAAGGGGGCTTTCATCAGTGATTCCCTCCATGTGCTCATATACTGTTCAATAAAACCCATTTGCAGAGGAGAAAAGTTCTGTGCTGGCATTCTTGCTATATATATATGAAGAAAGACAATAAAAAAGGAAATATAAGGAACCGTTGTGCAGCACTGACAACTGACAAGTTAGGAACAAAATCCATCATCAAACCCTTGAAACTTTCGCCCTCTTCTTTGGTTGTCAGATTTTATCCCAGGATATCTTTTATACTTTAATTCAGGTCCAACTTTCACCCCTGTTGATTATAATATGTTCACTTTTGGATCCCCCTGATCCTGACAAGAAAGAAGGGAACTTAGAAGGGGTACATTTAGATAGAGATCTGCATGCTGGTGACAGTACAAATCTGAGATTATATGGAAAGGGGAACTTTTGCCCTTTGAAGGTATATATTTATCTATAAATAAACTCATCAATGATAATATTCATTTTTTAATTCCAAGCAAAGTTGGATGTGGAATCATATGTTCATCAGAGAAGCAGGGATTACATAAACTTTTTCAATTTGTTCACTATAAGCTGCATGGGCACAAATTAACTCATTATCATAACAAATCCTCCCTTTTCACTGCAATATACTTTGTTTAATTTTCAATTGAATACAGTGTGGCATTCATGAAACATTTCAAGCTACATAATTTATGCTGACATTCATCATTCAAAATCAAAATTTACTAAAAGAACATACATGGTCTGCATTTTTTGAATTCAGGCATGAAAACCTGTGATATTGTAAGCTGTTTAGAGTACATTAAAGTGCTTGCATTATAGCCAGCATTCAAATGTTATCAATATTATGATGATCATGAGTCATGACATCTGAAATTCATGTCTGGCAAAAACACAATTTGAAACATTGACATTATTTTGAATTTGCAGAAATATTTATAATTGAAAACAAAGATAAAATTAATCTGTTATAAATGAGCAAGACTTCATATGCTGATGAATGATGCTCAAAATGAACCTATATAGTAAACACCATTAGTGACATGTCTAATATATACTGACTCAATACAGTGGACTTACCTGTCCTTGGTCATCATAAAGTAAATCAAAGGGTTGTATCCATGGGATGACTTGGCCAGCAGCAGTGGCACCACTGTGGCCCTCACAGGCAAAAACTCCTTCCCAGCAAAAACTGACACCAGGGATATGACAGTGTATGGAACCCAGGCCACAATCACCCCCAGACACAAAATCCCTGAAACCTGTGCATGCATGCATGTGTACATGTATATATACAGTATATACATATATCATTTGTATACATTTTCAACCATAATTCAAGCAGAAGGAACCCAGGCCACAATCACCCCCAGACACAAAATCCCTGAAACCTGTGCATGCATGCATGTACATGTATATATACAGTATATACATATATCATTTGTATACATTTTCAACCATAATTCAAGCAGACAGCATTTCCCAGCATCAATAACCTTCATCTCCCATGAGACCCCCCCCCCAAAAAAAGAGGAGGAAAAAGGAAATCAGCATATAGATCCTCACCAAGGTGATATTTGCATCTGCACTAGATGCTGATGCCAGAGCTGGCAAGGTCCCTCTGTGCCTGGAAACATTCTTGCGACTGGTTCTAACTCTCTGGTGGATGTGGTAGTAGGAATACACCATGGCACCCACAGGCACAAAGCAGATAAAAGTGCATGCCAGCAACAGCTGTGCAATCTCCCCTATATACATACATACACACAGTGTACAGGAGAATGTATATACAGATGAGAAATTGTGCTTGAGAAAAAACCTTCTTTTTATAATTTCATGCCTGATGCTTTCTGCAAATTGAAGACTATATTAATAATAATGTACACAATCCCTTTGAGAAATAGTATAATGAAGAACTTTTAGTATATAGGAATGCTTCAATTATTTAACCTCTCTTTGACCTGGGTTATTTAAAACAAGATTATAAATGCTTCAGGCTTCTCAAATGCAAGCATTTTTAAAAATCTGGAAAGTTTTCCTCTGTGCAACATTAACTATATACTCATGTAAGTTTTCCCCCACCAATGAAAATATTTTTTGTACATTGGCCTTTTCTTTACATTTGTGGTCCAATTTCTTGAAAATACTCTCAATGTGCCATAAGTCTACATCAGTGAGACAATCCAATCTACATATGATTTGACTTATTAGGAACCCTTTTTCCTTGAAAAAATCTACCTCTGACATCTGGACAGTGACTTGAGAATGTTGAGATACACACACTTTTCCAAGGTTCCTGGCAGAATTTAAAATCTTGTGTTTCTTGAGGAATTTGACCTATTTACATGATTTAAAAATGAATTTCATTGCAAAATTACTCCAATTCATTATTAAAAAAAAACAGGCTAATTTTGTGCTTTTTTAAAGTTTTTTTCCATCAGGTGTGATTGGTATATATCAAGACTTTTTCTTCATTGCTCTTTGTTTCTTGAGCTCTTTCTGATGCCAAAAAATCAGTCTCTGAGGCTTTCTTCCATACATTCATTTTCTGCATCTTGGAGTTGAGAAAAATATATTTTATTCAATGTTAGGATGACTTTTACCTGACTGTTCATCTACTATACATGGAGAACCAATTGAAAATATTCTCACTGAGGAAATTTAGTAGATTAAAAAATTAATCTAAAAAATCACGTTTTGAAAAAGGAAAAAATAACCTTAAACGTGGTGCGCATCTATTTCAATCCTGAAAGTTTCAGCTTGCTAGCTAGTTGGGAAGTGAGCGAAATTTGAGTTGCAAAATTTGACCCGGACAAACAAGCGGACAAGAAAGTGAGTTAATAAAAACGTGTTAAAAATGAGGTAGGACATGTGGATGTTTTGACTTAGGGACAATAAGGCCCATGAAAAATATTCTGTCCACATCTTGGGGCCCCAGTGTATTATGATGCAGTACAGTAAACATAAGCTAACCTGTGTCCTGAGTCCACCAGTTGAGTGTGCAAGCCAAACCACTTGGTTCCACCTCAAAACTGCCCCATCCCAACCATGGTAAAACAGTCCAGACAAAAGCCAGGACATAAATCACAGCTATTGCTTTCACAGTTGCCCTCTTGGATTGCAACCAATCTCCTTTGACAAAGGGCACAAACAAAAAAAAAGCATGAAAATTTTTGCATGATTGTATGTGTATACTTCATATTGCTTTTAATTCACCTTTTTGCTGGTGACAAGTTTTCACATATCTCATCAAAGCCACTCCTGTCAAGGAATAGACTCCAGCTGTTCCAGCAAAATATGTGATTGCTGCATACCACCAACAACCTAGCAAGAACAAAATAAAAGTATTTTCAACCCTCAAGAACATTGAAGCTGCATAAGCTGCCCATATACTGTATGTACTTCATTATTCTGGTGTGTGTCTAAAATTATTCCAGCCCTCACAGAAAAACCGCACCTGGAAGATTTATGGAAATGAAACAGCTCAGCACTTTTCCCTGGCTGTTCCAGAAATAGTCTGAGGATTCTCAAATGAATCCCTTCCCCCCTGAGATAACCCAATGAATGCTTTTTGATAAATTTATGATTTAGTGCAAAAAAGACAGATCCCCTCTGCTAAATAAATTTTCAAAGCTCTGTAACTTATAGGGACCCAATATTCCTTGAGAGAAAATCACAAAAAGCTTGAAAGTTTAGTTATGAATTTGAAGCTGTAATCTTTTGCATTTGTTATGGTAAGAGATGGTGAATCTGCATTACAATAGGTAAATGTTCTACACCAATAAATTATAGTAATTAACTGCTTTATTACTTGTACATAGTGAAGTGACTTACATATACATAAAACACACAAAATCCTAGTAAACATGCTTAAATTGTAGTGGTAGTTTTGAGATAAAATTGTTGGAATTTTCCAATCCATTGAGGAAAATGAGAAAAAGCATAGTTGTGGAAAATGAGAAAATGAAATTTGAAAATTTCACAAAGTTCAAAGCTTGTAATGTACAGTACTGGACATAAGATTGCTTCAATGTCATGGCTCATAAATTTTAAATTTTTTTTTCTAAAAAAGTGCTGAAATTCAAAGTTCCTGAGGTTATGCTTATTTTATATTTGTGCTGAGTATCCCTACTGGTACAGATTATATACAGGCATTTTTAAATTTTAATGAAAGGAAAAATAATGTGGCAAATAAAAAATTTTGCAATACATATAAAGAAGTAATATAGAGTAATTTCTGTATTCATTGATTGATTGATTGATTGATTGATCAGCAAGCTTCATTTTCCACAAGGTGTTCACAAGGTTCAAGCAACCTTCCTGAATCCAGACCCTCTTTCCCTCCCCTCATATACCCACATTCATCCAAGCACATTCCATCACATAATCAAAATGGCCATTAAAAGGAAAGGAAATGCATCCCAAAATGTAAAACTACACACAACTGATGTAAATGCATACACTTTCTTTCCCTCAATAATAAAAAAAGCAGTGATGAAAATTGTTGCATAAGAGAATAATTACTGAAAACAAATTGGAGCAAAAGATGCTCAGCCAGCTCCCAGATAAGTTTCAGTTGATCAAACAAATTGGAGAGAGTCTTTGATGAGAAATTGTACAAAGTTATCAGTTTATCTTGGCTGTCTATGATTTTGGAAAGAGTCTTTTCATTTGATTTTTTGAATTCCAACCCAAACCTTTTAAAGCTCATCTCTGTAGCTGTGGAATGCTGTGCATAAATAAAAAACAGTGCTCTGGGAATACATTTACCAATGTATTATTGTTCTTCAGAAATTAAACCTGTATATTCATGGACACATTGTATGCAGTATACATTGTGACACTCATCAATCCTGGTCTACCATACATCAAATGATTTAATATTTAGTGTACTTTCAGGGGATTTGAATAAATGAATGAACAGAACATTTCATTTGCCGCTTTTCAGCGTTTGCAAGGTTCACTCAAGATTTCCACAACCAAACCCCCTCCCCACCCAACCCAAATCCACTCAAAGACATTTAATCACTTCAGATTGATACCAAAAATAAAAGAAAATACAATCCACAAAATACATATACCCACATTCATCCAAGCACATTCCATCACATAATCAAAATGGCCATTAAAAGGAAAGGAAATGCATCCCAAAATGTAAAACTACACACAACTGATGTAAATGCATACACTTTCTTTCCCTCAAGAATAAAAAAAAGCAGTGATGAAAATTTTTGCATAAGAGAATAATTACTGAACACAAATTGGAGCAAAAGATGTTCAGCCAGCTCCCAGATAAGTTTCAGTTGATCAAACAAATTGGAGAGAGTCTTTGATGAGAAATTGTACAAAGTTATCAGTTTATCTTGGCTGTCTATGCTTTTGGAAAGAGTCTTTTCATTTAATTTTTTGAGTCCCAACCCAAACCTTTTAAGGCTCATCTCTGTAGCTGTGGAATGCTGTGCATAAATAAAAGACAGAGCTCTGGGAATGAATTTACCAATGTACTTATTCTGCAGAAATTAAACCTTCATTCATGGACACATTGTAAGCAGTATACATTTTGACACTCATCAATCCTGGTCTACCGTATATAAAATGATTTAATATTTAGTGTACGTTCAGGGGATTCGAATGAATGAATGAACAGAACATTTCATTTGCCGCTTTTCAGCGTTCACAAGGTTCACTCAAGATGTCCACAACCAAACCCCCCTTCCCACCCAACCCAAATCCACTCAATGACATTTGAATCACTTGATTCAGAGCAGGAAAGCACAAATTGCTAACAAAAATAAAAGAAAATACAATACAACATGAAATACAGCTGGACATCTGACATATGTATGCATACACCCATTCATTCCCTGACATTATTGGCGACAAAATATGTGTAAAAAATTAATTTGAAGCACACGGTCTTCAGCTTGTTTCTGTATGAGGTTTAGTTGGATGAACAAATTACAGAGAGATTTTGATCAGGGGATTTTGAAACATAATTGGCAATATAAGATCCACAGTGATGATATACAGTACAGTACTTGCTGTAAACAATAATTCCCAAAAAAAATATTCCCCCTGGTGGTTAAAGAAAGGAAAAGGAAAACTGCTGTTAGAAAATGAAGATAACAACTCACCTGATTCTCCAAAGGCCCATCCATGGGCCAAAAAGGAAACCACACAACAAGGGTAAGCTGTCACCAGTGTCACCAAGTCAGACACACACAAGTTCACCAGAAAGTAAGATGGTGGCTTCAATGTTCTCCTCTCTTGATAAAAAGTCTTCAACAGCCAGGCATTCATAAATGTTCCAAAAACTCCTTGATTGAAAATTCAAAGCAAGCATTACTGTATTTTATCACAGTAAGCTCCAGCATGATGAAGCTTATAGACATAATTTATTGTTTAATGAATAATACTGTATACTGTATGTGTCTTTTATACATACAGTATAAGGAAAAGGTTGGTTAATCAAGGACTGTATTGTATAAAACTTTAAACATCAATCTATTTATATGCACCTGGAAAATCTGCTAGGAAATTATTTTAACCCCACCACAGATCAAGAAATATATACATTCATAAATGCAGGAAATCTTATTCAATACATTTTGCTCTTCTATTATTGAAACATTGGGATTCAAGAAACAGCAGGAATTATAATTCAGCCTCAGATTTTCATTCTGAAATCATAGAGAACTTGTCAGAAAATTCAACTATGAATGTATACTCCACAATTGGATAAAAGTCCTGTTTTTTTAAAACTATAAATACTGTACATTGCATCATAAATGTAAATTATGTAATCAGAGAACTTCTCAGAAAATTCAGCTGTGAATGCATACCCCACAAAATAATAAAAGTCATGTTTATTGACTATAAATACTGTGCTGTACAGCAGTACATCATAACTTTAGATTTTACATTTAAATTCCTATTCTTTATATACAATATGTATGTAGAAATAATCTTGAAAAAACCCCCAAATTTTTGAATAACCAGGGAATGAATTTTTGCCTCCCGCTTCCTCCCCTAAAAAAAAAAAAATGATTACAAGAAATAGAAAAAGGGTGAGAATCATAAAATGGATAAAATCTATATCACAGCATTGATAATCCAATAATATACTCATTTATTAAAACTTGAAATATTAATGCTTTCATTTATGATTATGAAATTCAAGCACTGTATATACATTTATTCTCACCGATAAAGAGCACAAATCCACCGGCCACAGAGTCTTCGAGAGGCGTGAGTCGAGAACTGAAGCGTGCTGGGAGCGACACCTGGTGATGGTGGTCGGATGTCTCGAGCAGAGCCGCCGCAGCTGCGGAAGACGTCATCATTGACACCCGAGTCTTCGCACAGCAGCGGGAGACTGTGACCTTCGTCGACCTGACACCGACTCCAGCACAGGCCTCTTGCCACCAGCCTACCAGCAGGAATCCCGACAGCGTTGCCAACGTGAATCAAGAAAGAGAGAGAGATAACTACTATATTTATATAGCAGTGTTCCCAACTTTTTTTTTTCAGTCCATAGGAAATTTTCTCAATCATAATAAATTTGTCAAAGCTATCAATAAAGGTTATTAAAGTATTTTTATGTGAAAATTTTGCAAGATAATTCCAAATAATATGATCTCATGAAAAATGAATGTTGGTTTCTCAACTCCCAATTAAGAGCACTTGAAACACATTTTCACCTGATGAAATAATTTATTTTTGTTTTTCACTCTGAGAAATTTTTCTTCAAGCCCACTTTTCCAATTTTTTTGAAGATATTATATCTGCTTCATTGGTTCTCAATAACACAATTCTTTTCTCTAAAAA
>CAJPEX010000901.1:9075-75436 GCA_905338405.1 Notodromas monacha
TTTTTTTCAAAAGGTGCTTTCTTCCTGCGAGAACTTGAAAGTTGCATTACTTTGATGAGATCTCCGCCTTTGATATTTTTCGCCTCGATGTTGCAGAAAAGCTATTCTCACGTCGGTTAAACTTCGTTTTTTTTTCGAGACGGGAAATTGCTGGAACCCAGAAATCCATCAAAGTTGCTCTGCTCCAAGATTTTATCGGAACGGAGAGCTTGAAGCGCTATTTCGCCCAGCATTTTTCAGAAGCTCTGAGCTGCCCTGCCTCAGAATTTTCCCCGCCACCATCACATCAGCATATTCCGTGTCTACAAGAGTTTACCTACTGAAATACCTTTGTAGTGTTACCAACATTCTAAGTCACTTTGCAAAGCTCCTTTGTAACTAGTGCACCCAATGTTTTTATGGGCATTTTGAGATCAGACCTTTTCTTACGCATCCTTTCATGGATAAAATCTTAGCCAATTCTCTATTAAATACCGAATTCTGTGGGTGAATTTTTATTGGTTCCGCTAGTATGGGAATAATTAAAGGCCTTGTCCTTTCTTTCGAGGACTCACTGGGGTTTTCGATGATTCTTCTAGCTCCTGGCGAATTTAATTTATTTGAAGTCAGCTTGCCATATGCAGGAAGCACGTACACGTGATAATTCAGAGGCAACAGAGCATTTTTTTTTAATTTTCCCACGATTCGTATTCGAGGGTGAATATTTCACGAATGTGTGTGAAGGGCGTGAATAATAAGTGCTTCAGGTACTGTCCAAGCCTGACCTTCTATCAATACGGGATTCTTTGAATTTAAGTGAAACATTGCTTCTAAGAAAAAAGTGATCGGATTCTCACGAAAAAGTGAAGGAACTGAACAAAAAGGATATTGGAGCGTTCCGGGAGCTCGTATTTAGGGGGCCTAGGTTTTGTTATCCGTTAAATCCGTCAGTCTCTGCCTTCGCTCCCGTCTTTTTGCAGCCCTTCTTAAGGCCATGGTCATCTGTCTAAGTCACCTCGAAATGGTCTCGGTGGGGGGAAAAAAGCAGAAAGCAGATCGGAAGCCGGACTCGTCAGATCCCCGCTGGACTAGAAATCGAACCGACACGTGTCGGCACCAAGAGGATTTCACTCCCAGGGATTCCTCATACGTACGCGTACGCTTGTACTTATTCGGGGTTTCTCAAAAGTCTCGCGAATCTCTTGAAAACATTGACGTCTGGGGCGGGAGAAAACTGACGAATCATTCCGAGTAAATCACTGATTGTCGAAAAAAAATTTCTCTAGGCGTTGATCAGCCGAAAAAATTAAATTTAAAAACCAATTTGAACCATTCATATTTATGAATTGTCGTCCGAAACTGCAGGAAATTAAACCTAACTACTTTGATCACTACAAGCTGATTTAATAGAGTGAGTGTTTAAAATTATTTTGGTACAATTAAGTAACATCTAAAATTCAACAATTTTATTTTTTCTATTACTTACAGGGATGTTCAGAGAGACACTTATAGAATTTTCTTTACAACTCTTTTCTTATTCAAAGGTTCATGCAAGCTTGCAGAAAATGTTGCAGAGAAGGTTTCAAGGCGAATTTTAGGAGAGCAGTTAAATCATGCATGGGCAACACATGTACTGGTGGTACCTTGCAATGTGACCCTAATCCATTGTTGGACTGGGGTCAAATTGCAAAGTGGTCAAATTGTGAGGCAATGTCAAATGGCATGTTTTATACATAGAATTTGACATTCCATGTCTCTCCACAGGTCAAATTGCATAGCAGAGGTCAAATTGGGGGTTGACCCTCCAGCAAATTCGACTGTGAAATTGCGGGATGGTTGGATTGCTGGAGGTCAATTTGTGGGAGGTCAAATTGTGAGGTACAAGCACCTGTATTTAGAAACTTGGTCAAAAAAGTTATGGAAACTGAGCATAATCACTGATTCAGATACTTTTGTGCAACACAGATAAATAGGAAGAGAATGCTTAGATCTTTTTGAATATAAAATAACTTGAAGCTTCACATCATTAGAGTGAGTGAATGAGACGTGCTTTTAACAACTGAGTTCAATACAGTATTCATCACAATATGACTTCAAACATATTGATATGACCTGCAAAACTCTGTAAAATATGCAAAAATGAATATAAATGAACTATTTGGCGAGGATTCTCCAAATTGAATAAGCCCTTTTCTTACTACATTTCAAATGCACTGGTTTTTGACCAACAGTCATCAGATTGCATCAATCCATTATCCCTGTTTCAGGTTTCTTTTAACCTTGGCTTACAAAATTGCTTTGTGGACATTCGTGGAATTTAATTACATTCACAAGATCTGTGATTTTATTTTCACAAGCTCAAACTGTCAGCGCAGTTCGTGATGCAAAGCTTCCTGTCGAAAAATTGTCTTGACGCCCGTCAAGGGTTGGAAACAAACCTTCATTGCTATAGGTTTTTCTATTTAAAAGATGTTTTGAATAAAGAAAAAGTTGCTGATCATGTTTCAAAACTTTCTGATAACTTTCGAAAAAATATAATACATATTTTCTGAGCGACAAAGCTACAGACTTCTGAGAAATCCCTGGTATATTCCTCCATTCCGCATTCGATATTCCGGAAGACCTCTTCGTTCATATTCCTCCGACTCTACTGCGTTCCTGACAACGTTTCTTCACCGGGGACTACGAAAAAAAAATGAGTGCCAGGGAAATTGAAAGGCAAGCAGTCATTTCTTTTCCCTCCTGGTCTTTCTTTTTTTTTTTTGCGACTCAATAGCCCCACTTTTGGCACGTGTGGAAGGGCGTCTGTGTTTGGCTTGGCCGCCGAGATGAAGGAGAAATTTCGGCGAGACTGTTGATGAAGGACTCGTTCGGCCGAAAAGCGACACGCGACGTCGTTTGAGCCTGAAAGCGGATTTCAACTGCACTTCTTGCAGCCATTCTTTTAGGATTTACAGCAAAAATTTTCAAGAATGGGCTCACATGAAGTTTCTTCCAGTTCCGAAGGCTGCAAATCTGCCCCTGCTGTAGATCACTAGCAAAAGAGAACAAAGAAAATTCATCGCGAAACTCACAATCGCATGATGTATTTTATAATTATTCGTGTATTTTGGTTGATTGCGTTTAGCACCGACTGCGAAATGAATTTATGGTTTACTGTGGTTCACAGATTGAAGGTGCGGCACAATTGGGAAGTAATTTCCATGGGAACTTTTGTGCTGCCCTCCGATTCTGACGTACGTAGGCAATGAAGCATTTTCCAAGCCTTGTGATCTAAATTTGACTATGGAAAAAAGTAAAGCCCTTTACACGCAAACGTTTCATGAAAAAAAGGCAGGTCCCTCTTCATCCCGAATAACTGCACCGTTTGCTCTGGCAACTTATTTCTTTTCGTATAGGAAAGGGCTTTCGTCTAAAAATATTCGGATTTTCACGGGAAAAAAAGCCAATCCTTTAGGGGGGCCTTTCACCCTCTTACGCTACGAGAAACACGGAATTCTCTCTCTGGTAGGTGCTGTTGACGCAAAACTTCGGGATTATTCTGATTCGGAAAGCTGCTACAGTCGCAAACTTCTGCTGGTTTTTGAAGCCTGGCAATTCGTGAGGAAAGCCTTACAGTACGTACCGTGAAAATAAATATTATGAATGAAATATTTAGCATGTTTTGTGTTCCTTGGCTTGGCTTTGTGAACGCATCAGAATACAAATTCGAATATGTATGCTAAGGAGTGCATTACTTCGTACGAATACTGTACTGTATCTTGAATCACAGTGGATTAAAAATTTCAGCGAGTTCCCTGCAACGTTTTTAAAAATCTGACTAACTGCTTTCGAATGTTCAAGAGCAATGCATTTTCCGGACGCATCAAAATTGAAAAAGAAAACATCCAACATGGAAAATACTGTACTTATTTCCATTTTATATGAGCTTTTGGGGCATATTTTCTTTTCAAGATTGATTTAATTAAAAATTGACCAAAACTCGATTAATCTAGGATCTACAGCGAACGTCTACAGTTTTTAAAATAAATGCATAAATATTATCTTACTACAGTACAATATTTGGATTCTATAGCATACGTTCCTTGTCTTCAGGAATCATCTTTTTACTAAAGTTTTTCGTTCCCTAGAAATGAAATGCCAATGCCATTTTCAAGTTTTTCCCCAACCAATAATTAAGAAGAAACAAAGCAGCTTCATTGGTTCTTGGTTTCTGTAAAAAAAACACAAAAAAGCAGAAACTTTTTGAATGCTTGCCAAGAAGTCTTCCACGCAAAGCCTTTTTGAGTCTGCAAGAATTGTATAAAACTTTGCCGGTCCACAGAAAATGTTTGGAAATTCGCTGGTTTGCAAAACAATTTATGGAAATATGCCAGAATAGGTTGAGGAACACTGAACTAAGTTAATAATTTAAAGTCGAGAGAGGCTTTGAAAGTATATGTTGGTTCCTGGCTGTGCCGCAAAAAGTCTCGATCGCATGCAGTGCCAATATAATACCAACAATGGCGAGAAGAGGAAAACAGCAAGGGAAGAAATACAGTACGTCGGGAAATTCAGCACGCGACGTGAATGGCAAATCACATTGTTAGTACATTAGCGCGTGAACACAGCTTTTGCTTTCGCAACCCCTGGGTAAAATGGGATTTCGATCACGCTCTCCTCACAATATATGAAAGAAAACCTCGCACCCCTGCTTTCTGACGGATCACAGGTTTCGTCTCCTGGTGTCCACTTACGATATTGATGAATGCTACAGAATGCAGTAGTCTTTTTTTTTTTTTTATAATGTTTTGCTAACCCCTCTCTGTCCGATACCAGGCAAAAATCTCATCGGAGAAATGCATCAGCTGAATGAAAATTTTGCACTGTGCAAAACGTAGGAAAATATCCAGTGATTTGGTATCTCAAAGTCAACTTCAATTCGACTCGAAACAGTTAAATCTCTATCGACGCGGAATTTCTGAAAAATTGTCTTCCTCGGATTTGTTTGCACAGAGAACAATAAGATAAAGCAGACATATCCGTGTCTTTATATTTTTATATATTTTGAAAAGTTGGAGCTTTTATTTTGATCATCTCTGATCCAGCGTCAAATGATCAAATACTGCACGAAGTCTTCAAATATTTTTTTTTTCGAATTGACGGAGTGGTCCATAAGGTAGATTTTATGATCTGATTTATCTGGAACATCTAATAGGTATAACTTAGATAAACTCTACGAATTTAAATGCACATGTGAGAGGACATTCGACTTTTAAAAAAATGTTTCGTCCTGCTAATCCTCGTCGCTTGTTGAAATGTTCAGTATCAAGCAGAAAACGTTAGTCCTTAAAATAGGGATTAAGTGATTTTTGTGGCTGCTATTTTTTGGGGGGATCTTTCTGTTTCTTTAGGAGTTATACTCAGATGAAATTCACTCGATTTGAATGTTTGAAACGACAGATTTCTAATCAAACATGGACGGTTAAAAATAGCCAACCAACGATAATTGCTCACATTCGAGATGTTATGAGAACATCAGAACAGTGATGGTAGTTTCATTCATTATACTGTACATTGCATTCAATGTAAGACCATCTATATTCAAATATTTGTGGTGGTCATTTACAATCATGCTCCTCATCATAAATCATGGAAAATAAGATGCCATCAAATTCCGAAGTATCGACTTTTTCTGAGACACATTTAAAAAAATAGAAAATCAATGTTCTTGTGAAGTAAATATGGTGTTGTTGTCGGTGATTTTAGAGCTGACGAGTTGAATACGAAGTTTATTGCCTTTTTTGGCGTGAGGATTTTTTTTTTTCGCGCTCTGTACCCCGTGATGTGTTTTTCCAGCTGTGATTCGGACCAGCAGGGTTGCTTACCCTGCTGAAAGAGCAGGACCCGGGGATCAACAGGTTGTTTCCCGAGGGGTGCTGAGCAGCAGAGCGACCACGCGTTTCCGGAGGTCGCGACTGGAATGCGGAATGCACCCCGTGAGACGGGGGTTTTATTAGTTTGTGTTGCCTCGACGCGTCAAAATGTGATGCATCATCACGCCGGGGCTTCCGAGGAAAACCCCCGGGGCAGGGTTTCAGTTTATTCCGCTGCGAAGAAAACAGAAAGAGAGAGAGAGAGACAGAATCCGAAAACGAGATTGATTTGCCAAGTTCCAGAGTTGACACATGTACGATTTTGCTTCCGAGGGAGGGCTACATCACTACCATGCATCCGGCGATCCAGATCGGGCCCGGGGAAGCATCAAACCCGTTCTGCTGTGTTCTGTAATCCGCTTTGTCTGAATCCGCGAGCGAACAGTACGACGACGACGATTGGATCCGTATCCCTCAATCGAAATTCAGTACGGTATTTACTCGCATATGTTTGCGCAAAAAGACGCAGATTTCGCACGGCAAGAAAATCAAAGTGCGTCTCATCACACTGGATGACAATTTAGATCTGCAGGTCAGGTGCATGATTGCTTATCAGCGAGGAAATGTTTTGGAAAATAATGCATGAAAGTAATTTGAAAAAATACCTTGCATTTATCTTAGTTTTAGAATAAAATATCCAGAATTGTGGTGCCTATGTTATTGGAAGTGTTTGGAATTCTTGGACTGGTATTCGGAGTATTTTAAAGAATCAGCAGACTTTGGAATGGGCAAAAATTGACGGATAGGGAATTTAGAAATGATTTTTTCTTTTTGCAGAAAAAAATCGTTTTTCAGTTACCGTATTTTTAGACCCGAAAAGACAAGTCTGGAACGATGGCCTCTTATTTTTTATGAAGGAATTCATCTTTAGAAGTTTTCTTCCTTTCCTCTTTTGACGCATCATTGTCAATTTCATTTGGGTCACCGGACCATTTCGAAGAGAAGCATAAAAATGCCGAAAATCTTGTACAGAAAAAATCCGCCATTGCTTCTCATTGAAAGAATTCCATTTACACTTTTGGGACTTCGTGAGCCAGATTTCGAATGCACGAATGTAAGGAACCAAAGCACGAATTTTCCGCACCCAGCGCCAAATTTTCTTTCTCGCGAAAAACGTAAAATAAGCAGAAAATGAAAGGAGAAGAGGCTCAAAACTCGTGCCAATTGGACGACGCACAAATCCGTATTTGTCGTCGATTTTTCTTAGCGACCCAATTTCACACAGACGAGCATGGATGTGATCGGTACTGGTGTAGCTTCCAAAGTTACTGGTGCACTGAGAAGCCGAAAATCTGTCCTGGACGCGAATGAGCGATTAATAAGTGGCATGGAAACATGAAGGTCTAAAAATGAATATAAAACATGGACAAAATTAGTCGATGGAACGAATTATGGTTTACTTTTCAGTGACTTTTACAAATTAACCAACTGTAGGTGAAGGAGCATGTACTGTTTCCTTGATTAGATTTTAACTCATTCATCAATTTGAAATGGTAGCCACGTGTCTTATTATTTACGGAGACGGTTTTAGGTTAGGTTCATTTGCTTGACTGAAAAGTCCTACTGAATTTTATGTAATTTTTTCGTGGTTCCTATCTTGTTTTTCTATCGCTTTAAAATGACTAGCATAATAATTGCATAATCAAATTTTAGGATGTCGAAATATCTTCAAAAATATTCGAGAATTTTTTTCAGATAATTGAGAATAAGTGCTTTTCACGATAGTTTCTTGAATTTATTATTTTTTGTTTGACACGTTTCATCTGTCATGGGTGCTTGACGAAAATGAAAAGCAGTGCTGTTCAAAGATTTTTGTCAAAAATTCAACGTCACCAAAACTCCGCTCCAATATTCAGAAACAGAAAACAGATTACGTCGAATTGCTGGCAGAGTTTCATTGTCAATAATTTTCTATGTATATAATTTTCGAGCTTTTGCCCTTCAACCTCGTGATCAGGATGTTGGCTGGCATATCCCATCAAGATAACGGATTAAAATACAGCATCCTTTTGCAGTATCTTCCCTGATCGAGATGCGCAACGGAGCATAAAAAAAGTGCCCAGTTTCCTTATCTATTGCGGGAAATGGGCATTAAAGTTGACATTAAGTAACCGAATAAATATTTCCTTTAGCTTGTTTTATGGGCAGCAGCGATAATAAATGCCGGGGTTTAATCTACCGGATTCATTATTTTCTTCCCCTCGCAGTGGTGTTTCAGACAGCTTTTTAGGTTTACTTGATTTCTTCAGAAGTGAAAAACAGCCATACATATTAAAAAGTCGAGGGAAAATTAGATGATGAATAATATAATGTCCAATCATCAAAGTCCTTTTGCCTTTATCGAGAGCATTATCCTCGACATGTGTTAGATAACAACCAATCGTCTATTCTAAAATTGATTCCCATATTCTGCTGATTTTTTCGTTTTTGTTTTTGAATTTATTAACTCGAAAAAATAACTGAGAGAAGCAGAAATTTTTTGTCAAATCCTGCCAAGAACTCGTATAAATGTGGAAGAAACGATGAATTCCGTCACTAACGAAATTCTCTTTCCTTCAGACAATCAATCATGGAAGAATTTCAAAGTATTTCGAAATTTCTGAAGTATCTAGTGTCAGTGTCAATATCTGAAAATAAGTTACGTGTATGAATTTGTGAGTCAATTCAAAACTTGAACATTTTTCAAAGAAAATGCTTACCAGAGTACCTGAAGCTTTCTGAAAAAAAATGAATGGAAACTTTCATTCATCTTTCCGTTGATTGAAAGATGCCTGTATGTCATACTGATGGCACTAAAAGGCAAGCAATTGGACATGCAAATGAATAAATTGAATCCATTTTCATTTCACTCACATATTGCTCGAATTATTCAAACGAAATGTTCACTGCTGAGAAATCCGGTCCGTTCGGTGTAATGAAAATAGGTTTGCATCATGCGACATGTTGTTTCAGTTTAAAAAAAAACGATGGGCAATGTGGGGCACTTCCGTAGTACTTTGTATTTATTCAGTTTTAAGTACACTATTATAGGTTTACAAATCACAGCCGCATGAACGATCACTTTTTCATTGTAACTTCCAGCAAGTGGGTTGAAACAGTATTAAAATTCTCAAAACTGACGCTAAAATGCCTGAAATAAGGCCCGGAACCGAAAAACGTTTAAAGCACTTCAAAAACTAGGAATATACGAAGAAGAAAAGAATGAAGATTATCCTGATTTTCCACCAGGGCTGCATATAAAGAGATGCCCTTGATGGGCGCAACCGAGAGTCGCAATGAAAACCCCATGCAGTCAGTTACTTGATTACAATGTAGGGACGGCCATCGTTCCGTTTTTCCTTCTCTCTCTCAACACAGTCCCTGTGGTGACCGTATACTGTATAGAGAAAACTCGTTCAAAGGAGGCCCTGACGAGGATAGCGTCCAGAACAGAATTTATCTGCTGTTTCCACCCGATGCGGTCGTAATGGACTCTAAATCTTCGCGTGTCCCGTGCGATACTGGCGGACTGAGCAACGCTGACGACGCACGATTCTCTCATCCTTGTCCGAAAACGGGTACTCCCGTGTCTGCCGAAAGAAAATAACGCCGTAATCTACCCTTCTATTTAGCTGAGAGTGTTTTCTTTTTTCGTAAAAAGTATATTTATTCGTTGTATAATTTTATTTTTTTCCTATCTCAGACGTCTGCTACATACTTCCTTTAATGAAGGACCTTATCCTTTCGCAGTGTCGTTACGGGCTGAACGGCAGGAGTTCTGGTGGCCACGCGGTCAGAGTTTCTCACGATACGACGGGAAAAGTAGGTACTGGATAAAGAGCCCCCTTCCAGTATGACGAAGAAATGTTCAGAATATCAGTGATGTAAGTGCATGGAAAAAAAAAAAAACTTTCAATCACAGTACAGTATCTTTTTTAATCCAATTGTATTCGTGTGGTTATAGGCATGATATTGAGTTGAAACTTTTTCAAATTCCTCTTCCTCATGATCCTCACACTTAAACTTGGAATAGTTTGCTATTAATAAAAAATTATTCAGTGCAGTATCCTATTAACTTTTGACTGGAAAATTATGTTTCCCAACTTCGAACCATTCATTGAAGATTTGTATTATAATTCAAGGATGTTTTTGTTCCTTTCAGCTGAAAATAATGTTTATTCCCTGAAAAGAAGCCCTCTGGCCATTCTGGGTGGAAAAAAATATATTACTGCTCAATGCTGATACAAGTAAGATTTGTGTCACATTTTTAGGAGCACTTGAACTAATCAGAATCAATAACGTGATATATACGTATTTAAACAATGTCTGCTACTTTAGTTATTTCTTCAAGTCTCAGCAACCGATTATAAATCTAAAGCTGAAGAACTTATGCGAAAATTTTGATTTCTTTCCTGGAAAATTCTTCAGCGTTAATTATAGGACGATAAAATGAAGAAAAACAGCATGCAAAGAAGGGTGCCTGAATTTCAACCTGGAGGGCATAGTTTTTTTTTACGCACCTTAAAATTGCAACCGTAATTTACTCATGCGATAAAAATATGCATTGACTATAATGAATAAGCCAAAATGTACAGTAATGAGATTATCTTCTGGTCCGGAACCTCTTTTCCATTGTAGATGAAAGGTCGACAATGAGCTGGGAATGTACGATAAGAAGATTGTTCCATTGACCGACGTGCGTTGTTCGTTTATTTGTGCACAGCAAAATTCTTCGGATTATCAAGAAAAAGTCCATGCACACTCGTAAGGAATAAATGTTATTTTGCCGGACATGCGCGTGTACTTGGCGGGCCGTTAATTTGGCGTTCTTCTGGCCTAATGATATTATCAAGCACGAAAGAATCAAATCATTAGCTTTTTTCAGGATTCTTCCTTGTTGCGCCGTCAATTTCGGGTCATTAATAGCAGAGGAAAATAGAGGTAAATCAAGGAACTCACTTCTGAACCACAGCTATATAAGCACAAAGAAAATATATTTTCGAATATGAGTTTTTTTCATATTTTAAACCGTGAAACTCTATTTCGTAAAACAGACCAGACTAGATATTTTTGAAAATAAACTTTTTTGGAATTCCAGGACACTCTGATATAATAGGAAGGGGTCATGATTTTTTCTGTCAATGGATTACGTCGACAGAAACTCATGTACAGTATTTTTAAGAGCATATATGTACCGAACTTTTCTGAGAGGAATGGAAGTACTAAATGGTACTGAGATCATAAGCCCATCGATAAAAAAAAGCGTATATTCTTGTGTCACATCGCTTTCCATCGCTCAACCTCAATTCTGAAGGCCCAACATTTTGAAAAAGGAAGAGAGTTTTTATTAAATGGTGCATTTACACAAAATAAGCACGTAGCGACTCCAAATTCTGTAAGAAAAAGAACAGCATTGGCCATATTTTTACAAGAGGCCCTTATTGCCTCTCCAAGCTCTGACTTGATTATTTCCTCAAAAATATTTTTAAAACGTCGAAATTTGAATCTAAATTTGGAAAGTCTCGAGTTTTCTGGAGAAATGAGTATATTTCACATTTAAATTGAATTTTTTTAGATTCGAACATTCATCTGAAACTCTGGGAAAACTTTACTGATGTGAAATTGATAAGCATTGATCCTTTTGAACGTGACTTAGGCATTCCCAGCTTCAGAGATTGTTGTAAGGAAACTTGGGTTTAAGTTAGTTTGAGAAAAATGGCAATCCATCTTTGGTATTTTTCCTTGCACTTGTGCATATGCACGATTAGTGAACGTTTCACAGCTCCGCATTAAAAATTTTTGTGTGCCGTGATAGTATTTGGCATCGTTTTTTTTTTTAAGAAATTTTTTTTTAATCGGTCATTAGTTCATGATTAAGGTTCAAACGTTGAAATCCAAGTGTTTTTTTTTCCAGTGCTCACTAACCTTTTTGGACCAGCAGATTTTCAAATTTCTATAAATGTTTTGCGAACAAGCAAATTCCCAAGAAAAATCAAGTGGCCCAACAGAGCTTCATGAAATTTGTGCTGACTCAAAAAAGTTGCTGGCTTGAGAGACTTTATGGCAGTATTTGAAAGTTTATGTTTCTTTGCACAAATTGTATTAAGCACCAATGAAGCAGCGTTAGCTGGATGAAATCAAAAAATAAAGCTGGGCTTGAAAAAAAGGTTTCTCAGAATGAAAAATATAAAAATAATTAATTTCAGCAGGTGAAAATTTGTCTGAAGTGTATTTTTAAGAGAAAAACCAACTTTTATTTTTCAATGGGTAATTTCAACTGACAATGTTGTTCTGAAATGTTAGATAGAGAAAACAGACTTCATTCCTATTTTTAATAAAGTCATCATGATGAAAATTATGATGAACTGATAAAAAAAATTCTGCGGATATGGCGCTGGTCCGCGGACTATATGGGTTGAGGAACACTGCAGCATTCAGGGCAATATTTATACAATTTTCTTCGAGAAAAAAAAAACGAGAATGAAACGAAAGCATGTCTCACCCGGGAACTATAATGAGGGAAGTTTTGCCGAGTTATCCACCAAGTTTCACAGTCGCCAGCTTTCCTCGAAAATACTGCTGCTGCCTCGAATCCAGGAACCCTCATCAAGTCGATCAGATTAACGACTTCCCGCGAAGTTGTCTTCACTGCTCAAAATGGGGCAGGAGTAATTGGTCCATGGGATAATAAGTTCTCCATCATACCGGGCAGATTCCGTCAGCAATCCGCGAGGAAAAATGATGGAGCAGAAGATCGCTGCCTCCCTTTTCAGATGAGAAATGGGGCTTGGGAAAAAAAAAAGAAGAAGGGGATTCTTGATCAGATTACAGAGGCCGAGGTCAAAAAACGGCTGTCGAAAAACGCGACCGACAACCTACGTCTTGCCGTCTTCCGTTCAACAGTTGTACTTCCGAAGGCGAAAAAGTAATGACTTATTTAAAATTAGAATGAGCGCGGCGAGTAATCAATACTGGGCACTGACTGAAGTAATTTCAGAAAACCTGATTTATTTCATGTGCAGTAATTAACTTGGAGAAGCTCTCTCATTTCATTTTGATTTTTTTTCCTTTTTTCTGATGATACCCTAATCAAAAATCTTTGCGAATTTTTCTTCACAATATACGAGTACCGGTATGTTCTTTATAAATTACTGCACCTCGGTAAAATATTTTTCCCTGCTCGGATTGACTTTCTGCCGAGGGGTTATTTTCCTTCCTAGGTGAGTATCATAGCTTGAAAAGATTTTCCCAGACCTTCAAAATTCCGTATAAGGATGATTTTACATTTTTTTTTTACCGAATTGGTTTTTTGAGGAACTGGTTCATGAAGGATTTTATCATCATATCAAACGTTTTCTGTCGGCTGTGGACCACAAAAATGTGCAACATACGCCGCAAAACTTTCGAAAAAATTTAATTATCCCGATGCCGTGAAATCATGCATTTTCCGCGGACTGGCAAAAATATCTCAGAAAATGCGTGCTTTTTTCTCAATAAATAGATAAAATATACTGAAGATTTGTTTTCAGTGTTTAACATTCGGACTTCAAACGTTCAACTTCAGTCCTTATTTCTTTGCGACACCTGTTTGTGTCTCTCATTGATTGAATTTTCAGATATCAAGGACTCGTTCGAGGAGGAGAAGAATTCCAGGACCCGTATAACTCGATCTAAAATCTAAATAAATCACTTGTCAACGAGGCGCAAATCCATGATACAAAGCCTGTCAAGAACCAGGATGTAAAATCTGTGGCGGAGTCGGATAAGGCATTTCAGTTAACTGCTGGTAAATCCACAAGCTTGAGATAAAACTGGTGATTGTTGGATAGAAGGGGTCATCTGAAAGCATTGTGATTTATTGTCAGTTCTGGTTAGAACTCCTCGACTTTTAAATATTAAAACGAACGGTCTGAGGCGCAATTTAGATGTCTTCCATCATTTTATGACTAAGGTTATTTATTCGTTTGGCCAGAATTAAATCCTAGTGATAAAAAAATAGATAAATTATTTCAAGCCATGCAGGGACTTAATTTGAATGGATTTTTTTCAGCCAGTCATTCAATCAAATCGTCATTAGGAGTTGCTGTAGGAATTGTTTGTGTTAACACAAAAAATTCCTACAAATGCCACAGAATTCTGTGGCATTTCTGCATCCATCCAATTGCTTAAATTAGGACAGTCTCACTACATAATGATAATCTTAGTGCCTAATGTTTAGAACAATGAGCGCTTTAAATCAATGAGTTGCGTATCATCCTGAGGATTTTTATTTTAAGATTCGTAACAGACATCGAATTTTGAGCTTTCCAAACTAATTACTCAATCAGTCATGCTTAAAAAAACACTACTGTTCTAAATTATTTACAGAACAGTAAAGGTTTACAACAATGAGCACCTTGAATCAGTGTGGCAGCTGTGGCTTCATTTTATTTTGGAGCTTTCGTTGCACCTTCCGTTGCTGAAAATTGTTGCCATAAATTGAATTGAAAGTCTGCTAAGCTAGTAATTCAATCACCCATTCTGTTGTGGAATTCTACTCATTTGAAATCATTTCTAGCCCAGTAAAGGTTTACGACAACGAGCAACTTGAATCAGCGAACCCTCTATATCTTCGAAGGCCTTTCGGTGTGATCTCCGAAGCTCAAAGTACCGGCAGCAATTTGAAATTTTTAGCTTGCCAAATAATTCAGATTCATTCAGTCATACTTGAGTTGAATCTTTTTTAAATCATTTTTAGCTCAGTTAAGTTTTCAAAAAACAAGCAGTCTCTATCCGTGACCCCCCGTGTCATTTCCAGGGTTTCGTTATAATTTTCGCAACTAAATTACTTTTGCAGAGAATCGAGTTGTGAGCCTGTCAAACTACTTGATTAATTAGTCCTGCTTTGGTTGAATTCTATTGTGTGTGATATCATTTTATTATTAGCTTTGTTTAGGACAATCAAAATCTCGAGCCCCGATGCCTTCCCGAGGTTTTCGGCGTAACTTCCGCAGCTGAAAATTTCTGCAGCGAATTGAAATTTCGAGTTCTGCCAAATTATGCATCATGTCGGTTCGCAGACCCGCGAACCCGCACCCGGCACAACTGGATGCAACAAAAAATAAATACAGTACAATAAAAATAAACAGACAGGGCCAGTTGTTGCGGGCATCCCGCGCCCTTCCACCCTGTCGCGTCCACGTCGTCACACCGAATAGCTGGGACGCTATCCGTCGACCCCCGAGCTGCAAAAGACTGTGCGCGTCAAACTCGTCGGCCCCCAGCAGCACCCTGGGATTTTTCTTGCACGCGAAACTTCATGGGGTTTTCTTGGCACCGGGTTTCGTCCTTTTTTTCCTTGCAGGTTTTTTTTTCTTTTCCCCACTGCCCAAGGCATGCATGGAGGGGGTCGGCTGCTGGGGTTTGATTCAATTATACCTTCGCTGGTCCGTGCTCGTCTTCGTTTGCCCTACACCCTCTGTGGTTTCCGAGGGTGGTAAACAAAACCAACGCAAAAATGTTCCTCGAGATGATCCTATAAAAGTATAGATTTTGTATATCCAATTTTATATCATTGCAAAATGCAGGCAGTGATTTTTGAACTTGAAACCTTCTATTTCAGCTTATTTTAAACTAGCTCCGCATCTTGGATCATTTCGATCATTTTTTGAAACTGACGCATTCTGGGCAACAGAAAAAGGGGTACGCAGGAATTTTTCGGTATACAGGTGATGGTCAGTAAATTCTATAAATTAAAGTAGCAAAATAGGGGAATTCATCTGATGAGTTTATTCCGTGTGCGGAATAAACTCAGATAAATTGAGTGTGATGAAAGCATAAGTATATATGATATGAATTACCTCCATTAAAAAAAAATATCAACGTGAAGAATGAATTGAACAAACCTAATAGGGCATGAACTTATACTCGTATGTCTCATACCTCTGTTGAAGTTATTGTTGAACATGTTACGCACGGGAGACTACCTCATTCATAAAATTACGAGTTTTGAATGTGGTTCAATCGATAAAAATTTTGGAACCCATTGCCGTGCGTCATTTGAAGCTCAAATAAATTTTCAAAGCAATATAGTATTATATTACCTAAATGCAAGATCGATAAAAGCGGTTCAAAACCAAAAACGAGCTTTTGAAAATATTTTAGCCAGAAAAGCTAGAATTGCAGAGAGAGAAAAACTTGCAGAAAAATAATTGTTATTTGATGGCATGCACTGTACATGCATGCAGAAAAAACAAAATTAGGCCTGATGTGTTATCATGGAATAAAAATGTCATTCACAGCTGGAATTCCAGCTCATCGTTTCATTAGGAAACCGCCCCAAATAAATAACTATCGACGCAGTGATCAAATTTCGGCCAATTGAAAACCAGTTTCACTTAGGTGATAAAAAGAATGAAAGCATTGTTTTATTCCTTCGGCTTTTCGTTAACACAGACTTTCAAAATTAGTAAAATACACTTTCGACCGTTGTTATGTTTTTTAAAATTTCAAATTGAACAAAAGAGTCTATTACACACTGCGAGAACAAACAGAGTGCCTAAGTTCAGGAATTGAAACCCCGCGTGTATCCAAGACCTCGTTCATCATTCTGAATCACATGTGAACATATATATGAGCGAAATGTGCATTACGTTGAATTATAGTCATCTTCACATTAGAAAAATAACAACAGGGAAAAGAATCGACAGCTCGGGACTTCATACATATTTAAGCAAAAAATTAACGAGCCTTTTTTAATGATGGCGTGAGCGAGTTTTTGGCATGACCAATCATGCATAAGATACTTTCCATTCCCGAAGCAAAATGCGCAGAAAAATGCAGTTCTATACATTTTCAGCCAAAATAGAAAAAAGAAAAGACTGCGTAAGAATTGATTAGGGATTTCCATGGTAAGCTAAGAAAGAAAAGAGGCCTCTGGCCCGTCTGGAAAAGATTGATGAGAGATCCGTGATCGAAGGTCAGTTCCACCATCGAGCGAAGAAAAATGGGGCCTGTTTGCTCGTTTCCAAGATGTATTAATTTCCGTGCGGTACCTTCACCCCTTTCAAGCAGGGTACACCACAAAAGACCCTCATCTCGAGAATCTTCTCATCAAAAGAAGCAAATTAATGGCCAATCGCATTCAGTTGGGATTTTTTTTTTCCTCTTTCAAACGGTCGTTCCTTCTTGAAGAATCGAGGACAGTTATATTCAGAAATTTTCTTCTTTTTCCAATTTTCCACAAGAAAGTACATCCATCTCTGATGGTCAAATCCTTTCATTGGCGGCTTTTGATAAGGATGGAAGCGAACAGCATTCAGTACCGTAAATCACGACAGAATTCCACGATTGAGTATTTGTAAATTAACTCGCCGGGAAAATTAGCGGGATTCTTCGATTTATCCCATTTGACTGCCGTTCTGGTGAAATCAAATTGAGTTTTTCTTCAGACGTACGGCCGGTTTTCAATTTTCACCCCTAAATCAAATTATGGCGTAATAATGATTTTTCCCGTGATAAAAGGACGGTCACATTGAATTTATCACGTTCGTGACTTCCGTGTTGAACGTTCCAACGAATGAAATTATTTATTGTCAAGCCTGATGGGCAGGAATAACTTCGGGTCCTTGGAACAATAGTCGAGGAAGTCTTCTGATAATTAATTGAAAGATATACTCGTAAATTCAAAGGAAAGTCTGAGAAGTTAATCACTTCGGGATAAAGACTCAATTTTGTGGAAATATCCTATACAGTAAAAAGGAGAGCAATATTTGGAAAAAAAAGTTATTAGTCAACACGGAAGTCACGAAAGTAATTATTATTTGACCGTCCATTTATCTTGGGAAAAATAAATTTTACGCCGTAATTTTATTTAGGGGTGAAAATCGAAAACCGGTTTATTGTGTCTGAAGAAAAACTGAGTTTGATCACAGTCGAGAGGTAGTCAAATAGGTATGCCCAAATGATAAACTCCACAGGTCTTCTTTTTTTTTAGCGAAAAGTTGCATATGCGAAGTTTAAAATTATACGAGTAGCTTTTGCCGGGATTTTAAAAATTGTGGAGCGTGAACTAGGGACGTTTGATCCCCGCGCCGCGTTTTCTCGCGACGTTATTTGCACAGACGCCGTGTTTTTGTTGAGCAAATGTCGATTTAGTAGCCATGGGCTTTTTTTTTTGTCTTTCCGTCTTACAGCAGAATCAATTGCTGGTCTGCTTCCTCTTCAGGGGCCTGCTTCAGTCCAGATCCGGCTGATTACGTTCCATCAATTTCCCGCGGGACGAGGTGACCGCGAGCTCCTTGCGAGCATTTCGGCGATTCCAAGAAGGAAAGAGCGGAAATAGATCGGTTCCTTTTCCTGCTATAGTCGCCGTTTTTTGTTTCCGGTGCATGCCAACAATGGCCAAACGATAAGCATTAATGGTTGATTGCTTCATTACGTGTATATGGGACGTGGCATGGAGAATCGACGCGGGTCATACGGATGTCAATGTCAGATGCAACTCCCGCGACAGTCCTGCTCTCTGATATCATTTATGGACGTTAATTTCTTGGCCAGGATGGAAGGGAATTGTCAAGTGCTGCTCAGAAAATAATTTTGCGAAAGCCTCTCGCGTTGTCTCAAGATAGGTACCCGGTGAACCTAAATAAAAGCGACAAACTTGCAAATCTTGGCTGCAAAAATCATCGAACGCGGAAATGAAATGGACTCTAACACCTAATCGAATCCTTCCGTGCATCTTTAGAGAAAAGCCTCGTTATCTCGAGGATTTTTTTTAATGTGAAATTTGATTATATACCAATGCCACAAATTTTTTTTTTTTTTAATTGATGTGATTCCGGGAAGGTTTAATAAAAAAGAGGTACTGTACAAAAACTTGCACAACATACATTTCCCCTTTTTTAAACGCTCTGTCTTTGTTTTAGAGCCTGAAATATAATTAACTTCATCCGATTAAACCGCGTTAATGCGTCATAAAAAACTGATCACAGCATACTTCTCACTTTATCGAGAAACTCTTTCATAAGCGGTGAAAATATCTTCTAAGCCGTGAATATTGTTTACGAATTTTCAAAATATGCATTAATTTTCCTCAATTACGGATTATGTTGCGTTAGCTGTAGGGTTAGACTGTCATCTTGGAGAAATTTAAATACTGTATAAAGTTTGGAATGTCATTGTCTGGTGTTTTTGCAAATTATTTGCATTTTTTAAAGGTTTTCAACTTACCTATGCTTCAAATCATTGCTATGCTTATTTCTTTGCATGCTTGTGTGTTTTGGTTAGCAGAAGGTCATATCAAAATGTAGCTTTGTCTGAGTAGCCAAATTCAGAAAAATCAGGGAAGGAAAAGCCATTGTTTTGAAATTCCCTAAATACTAATAATATGGCAGGAATGCAGAAAATATGCCACCCAACAAGAACTTTTGATCTTATTTTGATGAAAATTTTCCTGCAGGAACGCTACAGAAACTTGGAATTTTTCCACATTCTGGCTTTTATGATCATGCTTGTTTTCTCATTTCGTTTCCTCCTTGTGGCTCAAATTTTTGTAGGTAAACCCTGCTGCCACTGCTGCACAAGAGTTAATGTGCTGACATTGAGATTAAACCAAATTAATATACCAAGACTTGCGTACTCTTGCGCACTGGTCTTTTAGAAGAAGTACATGTAAAAAAAAATGTAATTTCCATCCTTGAAATCCAGCAGAGACGATAAAAGAGTGTCAACGAGGCAAATTGCTGAATTTCATGCATGGAACCAAAATAAATTTAATCTTGGACATGGAGCGTTGACTCTCCTGCTCAATTTTGGCCACTTCACAATTTCTAGAGTCCCCACTGGAGAATTTACCACTCATGCGAGAACTGCGTAGTATGAAGATGGACGGGGATCCTTTTGTTTGTATCGTACTGCAGGAAAACAAGACTACTGGGCGAGGTGCGTAACAAAATTTGAATAGGACAAGATAAACTCCGACGGTGTACCTGAAAGTGGAAAGAGCTTTCTTAGGGGGGCGCGGGACAGGAATATATTACCCCCCAGATGTTCCCAAGAGAGAGACCCAGAATGAGGCGTGGAAATTGCCTAAACTCTTCCTCGCGGAACCGGAAATCCGTATACAAGGGGGGTTCCTTGTTTTCTGCTCCCCCCGAGGACCGAAATGCGCCGTAGCAGCGCATCACGCCGAAATGAGAGCGATTCCTGGAATACCCCGTTACAGCTCAGCTCGGGGTGGCAGGAAGGGAATCACGTGCAAAGATCTTATGAGCATGTTGCCATGACTAGTGGGACAAAAACATGGCAGGTCCTTGCTGATTATCCGCAGTGCCGTGAGAAGGTTCGCGTGACCCGTCAGAGGGACTGCGGACGCCAAAATGGACACACCGTCTCGTGCCCGCGTTGGGGGGGACTCACCTCACCAACACCACCATCACTGACACCCACAAAACCCCGGATGAATGTACTTCACCTCTATATATACCTCACCTGTTGGAAGGAAAAATCAGATATTTATATGGAAGGTAACGAAAAACCATGCAGGGCTGAGATGGGCTTCAGACTTACTCCGTCAATTCGCGTGCGTAAAAAAATTGAGATAGCTTAACCTTAATGGACCAACGCAGGGCTTTTGTAAAATTATTTCTGGCGATCGGTTGTCTCGGTATGTGCAACCCATTCTAAAGGCGCCATTTGACAAAGTGTCTTCTCCACTTTTGAACTTGAATAAATATTTGTATGAACTTGATCAGATATTTGACATTTTCAATTTGATCGGATATTTTTACGGAACGGCGGAACGAAAAGTTCGCAGGATTCGGATGGGCTTCAAACTTCCTCCATCGATTCTGGTGCACAAAAAATAGCAATAAAAATACAGTGAGACTAGGATATTGAGACATCCCAAAATAAACAGATGGTTTGATTTAGGGACATTTTAAACCCAAAACAATCTGGCCCAACATCCGGACATTCGCTCAAGATAGGGACACTTTTCTGGCATTTTATATGGAAATTAAGAAGTTCATTTTTTACTTTTGATATTTCAGACAAATTGAGCAATTTATCCTCACAAAAATTGGAAAATATTTCATTACAAATTGAATATAATTCACAATTTTAAAAATCTGATTTTGTTCTTTTTTCATCGTTTATTTCCATCATCTGTGCACATTATAGCAAGACTTATTCTTGTTTTTTGCTTGTTGGGCTCCTTTTTATGCCAAAATATCAGATTCTATGTGATTTTCTTCTGCACTGGTGTTTTCTATAACTTGAAGTTGGGAGAAACTTGATTTTATTGGAGGACTTATTTCTACTTTTTGACAAACTGGAGAAAAAATTAAATATGTTTGCATGGGAGTCTGTGGGAAACCAAGGTTTGACAGGCAGACAATCCATAGGGACAAGGTCCAAGCACCAATTATGTCTGCATCTTGGGGTTCCACTGTAACTGAGACAGCTAAATGGACCAAAACAGGGTTTTTAAACTATATTTTTGGCGATTCTGCGTGATTCCTTATAGTCTCCGTTCATATAACCTCTTTTCAGAACGCAATTTGACCAAGTGTCCTCTCCGCTTTTGAACTGAATTGGACTAATGAACATGAAAGACGAAATCCATAAAAATAAATTCAGTAAATCTGCACTGCATAAGTTCATTCGATTGTCTTACAGAAATAAAACATTATTCTCCTATATGGTTTCATTTTTATAAATATCAAGGCCAATAAACTGTAATACGCCTGAGAAACGGTTCATGCTTGTTTTCTTGGTAGGAACCTCGGTGAAGTACCAAATAATTTAAATTTCAAAAGATAGGAGAAGATATTAAATAATATCCTATTATTGTATGTACTTGAAGACGGCGATTTTTTTTTTTTTTTGCTGGTCGTTTGAATTTTCTTCTATTTGATGGGCATGCGGGAATTTTTAAATATAAAATGTGAAGGTTTACCCTGGCATAAAGGTGATAAGCATATATAAGGTTTAGCTTTCAGCCAATGAAATCATGAAATCTATTTTCAAATGCGCCTGAGAATGATCATCATTTCAATATTATATGGCCAATTATGCTGCGACGTAAATACTGTATTAATTTTTTCCAACATTCACTCGCCATAAAATTACATGTCTTCTGGCTTTCGAAGTTTGCACTTTAAATTCGTTCATTAAGTGGTTAGATCAACGACGTGAAAGCGCTTTGTTGGATTTCACCGACATTCAAATTAAATCCCGTTTTTAGCACTGCAATAGATCATGAAAAATTTCCTGCGAAAATTGACTTTGGCCCTAAAAATGCATGAAAGCCCCGGTTTTACCAGAAAAATCCTGGCAAGGCGCGTATTCGAGTTCCAAAAGTCCTAATTAACAATCTCTTCAACTGGGAACTCGATTGATTCTAAGCGGTAAGTATGGGTTTCCCTTTGATCACTTTCATCCATCAGAAAAATGATGAGTTGACTGGGCAAAATTTGATTATTGTCGTTTTTTGTGGACTACTCGTCTTTAGTGTAATACAAGCAATTTTTTGCTTCCTCTCTTTTCAATATTGTGGACCTGTCATCATAGCTTGAGGGCGCGTCCTGTTTTTTTCTTCTCAGAAACCCTCGGATTGCAATTCACTGTAATTGAATGCACGAGAGGGGATTTATCGCGTTGTTGATCAATCGGTGCGTCAGCAACCAGGGATCAAGCTGGTGTCACTCGGCGTTAGGCTTATACGAATGAATTTGTTTAATCAATACGGATGATCCGTGGCAACGGGCATCATTTTTTTGTTCCGGGTTTCGTCTAAGGGGGGAGAGGATGAGGGTGGGTTCAGGGGCGCCTTTGCCCGAACTGGAAATGACTAAGAGACAATCCTGGTTGGACTTGTTTTCGCATTTGGCTCGACGACAGGAAAACCAGCATGCCTATGTTACCAGTTCGTTTTTTCCCCATTTCCTGTTTAACTGTCGATGTCGAAACATGATGCCCCTTACATTGCATTTCCGTGAAAATTTCTAATAAAAACGAAAATTCATTGATCAAGTTGGAATTTAGACCTCAAGTGGATTCGTTTCTCTGGTCTTATTGATTGCGATGTGACCTGTTACTTCGTAAAAGCGAACGCCTTTTAACGTTTCTACGAATTCTATTTTTTATACGACGGACATTTTTGAAACTGCTTGAAAAAAACTTTTTTCCTGAAATTGTTTGTCAAACAGCTCTGAAATCTAATTTTAAGCGGAATTATGGCTAACCTCACGATGGATTATCTCAAATTATTAAAAAGTGTATGAAAGTCATGCAATTTGTGAGTTTCCCAATATGTACTAAAATATATGTTGCTCCCATTCATGCATCTAAATTTTTAATTTTAAGATTTTTGTAAAGTATAATAACCAACTCAATTCCGGTTCCTTATTTAAATTGAAGCTTAAACCCAGACTTTATCTTAGGCTTTTGCGAACCATGATTCATAGTTACCTATAATTAGGTGACATGCGAAAATGTATCGAGACCCCTGTTTTTCAAAGAGTACGTTCGTAGAAAAAATTACAGCGTATGCCAGGATGACATTAAATTACGATTTGACTGAAACGCGCAAAGAAGGAATGCGAAGTTACACGCAAGGATATCGACTTGGATTGATTTTAAAAGATTACAAAAACCGTTATTTTATTTATATACTGTATAATCGTGAAGGACGTCGAAATTGAGAAGTCAACACGGGCTACTACGAAAAAGAACTTTTTATCCCCAGTGGGCGGTACCGAAATGTCCTAAAAATGTTACAAATACGAATTTACCTCATAAACCGTTACGGAGACGTACCTCCTCCAATCGCAGAAAAAATGAGTTCTGATGCTCGCCTTGCATAATACTGTTCTTCTCCACACAATCATAGCATGAAATTGAATTATGCCCCATAAATAAATAAGAGTACATCCTGTAGCTACGTGGAAATTGTGTACAGGAAAAGTGATTAGAAGGGCGTCTGAATTTCCGATCGGAAGTCGCGGCATGAACTTGGCAAGATAGCGAGTCCACACTGTCGCGTGATTAGCGGGAAAGCATCCATTACTTGGGGGAGGAAGCCGTGTGTGTGTGTGTGTGTCTGTAAACATATAATATATATATATCGTATGTGTGTGTCTGTATATGCGTGGGTGGGGATAATGACGTGAAAAGGAAGAAGATTTCTGTCCCGGGGTTCGATGAAACCTTGTCGTCAAAACACGCGTGCTTCGTGGGCTGGTGCTGTCGGTGCTGGGGGTAAAAATGAAAAAGAGAGAGAAAAATCTAGGAAGCAACCAGCCAGCATCAGAGCAGAAAGCAGTTTTTCTCTTTCTTTTTCCCAGGACGTTGTATCGACAGGACGTTTGTCTTCATTGTGCTCCAAACTTTCGCTTTTCCAACCCCCTGTCCATTGACCCAATGTGCTGCTTCCTCGCAGTAGCAGTCATGTATATATACAAGGCTCCAGTTCAGTTTTTTTGGGCTGAAAATACAAAAACAGGTACCAAAAGTAATGCATACTGCACGGAGAAAAAAAAATCAGCGTAGAAGATTTGGAATAAATATCAGAACTTTTACATTCATGAATTATTATCTCCCAAAATCAAATCAAGCTCAGTGCGGAACCCAAAGTTCTGGTGCAATTATTGGGTAAATGCAGGAGGGAGCTTGAAAATATTCCTGTATGCGCATTGGGGAAATTTGGTAAATCTCAAAAACATTTTTGTCCGATTACATTCATGACACTTCCGTATTTTGTAAAAAAAAACCAGGTATTTTTCAGTTGCCTTCTAAAATTATGTTTTTTTATCATATCGCACTGTTTGAACTGGACAATTTGGCATCGAATCAAAAATTACTGCTTCACAAAAACTGTAAAGATTTGAACACTGAAGTTAGGCTCGAAAATTTATTTGTGGATCTTCCGAGCAGAAATATTCGCCGCGAAACGTTATAATGACCTCTTACTTTAGTAAATGACGCATCACGTACAGAAAGTAAATTTATAAAAATTGAACAGAACCCTTTTCGTGTTTCGTAATCCTTTCAAAGGTGGACTTCCTTTAGAGCGTTCGTTTGTTTCACAATGAATATTGGAATATTTCCTAAATAATGATATAATAAATTTAACGAAGTATTTCCGCAAGTTGTTTGTTCTCTGGATCTTGTTGCTGACAGAATTACCTTCATGGTATTAAGTAACATTCAGGAATTGTTTATTTCACGAAACGGAGAATATTCTCAGGGAAGCAACAGGAAAAAAGAAACTTTAAAAGTATGACTTTCAAGTTCAACTGCTGTAGTTTCGAAAATCATGCTATAAAAATCTGAAAGTTCTGTGACGAAGCAGCTGAAGTTGTTTTCCGTTTGAAACGCGGTCGGATTTCCGAAAGCGTCCGTTGCTTCGAAATGCATTCGAGGCTTTCTTTCCGTCGTTCGGCTTCGGATCCCCTGACGGGGTTTACACTTTTTTTTTCTTCTTTTTTTACACTATACATTGCCACCCCGGTGTGTATGTTCCCTGTGGTGTTTCAGGTTGCTCACACTGGTGGTTTATTGCGGGAGGAACGCATTTGTCTTTCAAGCCAAGTCGTCCGTTACGGACCAACAGCCGTGTGTTATCTCTTCTTCGCTCCGGAGAAGCAAGGGAAATCTCGAAGCGCGATTTATTCTATTTATGATTCACGCTTGAAAAAATTCGTTGAATCCATTCATTCAAATAAAAATGCGCGCTTTAGCGATCATTAGATGAAAACTGTCTGAAAAATTTTGTTCCTGTAGCAGGCTAATATTTCTCTGAAGCGGCTAAGAAAAGGATCTTTCCAGTTAATTTTTAGATGCGTCTGTTAACAATACAGTACACTTTTAAAGCAAGATAAGCAACTTGCTAAGCTGATGTGAATTTCAAAACAGTTTGAGTCATTTGGTGAAAAATAAGCATACAATCTTCAATCAAAATTTAATTAGCAGATTTCCATCAGGGCAGGAACTAAAATCTTATTACTTTCGTTGAATAAGTAACCCTTTATTTCCGATTGTTGCTTGGAACTTCCCCTCGTTTATATATAACACGTTAGGAGGGATCGTGTTAAGTTGGTAATTGCGTGTGACTCAAAGGTTAGTGGAATTAATTTTTAAACTTGATGGAATGTTCAAGAAGTGTGAAACATTTAAATAGAATTTTTAAATTAGTGCTCCACGCTCGAAAATTTACGTGTGTTAGTTAATGGATTTTATTTGTCCTGTGAATTTATTTCCGGATTAAAAATCGGGAAAGTCGTGTTTTCTTGAACACAAGTCGGATCATTTGATAAGGTGTTTGCCTCTTTCTTTTTTTGCTCGTCATATTTTAAGTCGCAGAAAAGATGCTTTAGACATAACCCTTTTTTAATACTCCTAGGGGGCAAACGGAGAAGGTGTCTATAGGTTTTCCAAATAATTATACTAAGTGAATTAAAGGGTGAAAAAAAGTGTTTAGTAACATTTTCTAAGATTTGACGAGCATGTATCCCCGGAAAGTTCTCAAGTCTCGGTCAATTTTTCATCATTGCATCTCAATACGACGTTTGCTTGAATTTAATATGAAGAGAGAAGTCGACGATGAAGACAGCTTTGATATTACGGATAAAGTCTTGGCATTTGAATAATGGCTGCCCTGCAATCTTATTTTTGAATTCACTACAGAGAGCAGAAGGATTCTGGCCCAGACAGAATTCGTGTCGTTCCCAACGGACAGTTAAGGACTGTTTTGAAAACTTGCCAAGAGTCAGGGGTCTTAGTAACAGTGGTTGCGAAAAGCCTTTTCCGGGTTGATTTTCGGAGATAGAATCGGGGTCCTTGTGTCACAGATCGAAATCGTGGATTAAGATCACGACGAACTCGCTTTCTTGGAAGAAAAAAAAAAAAAAAATTATCCCTCAAGAGTCGCGCATTGTGAAACATTTGTGACGGGGAGTGGTTCCGACTACGTTGCTAATCGACCCATTTTCTTCCCTCGTGTCTCTCTTCATCTTTTCCCCGTCACAAAAACACATGAAGGAAGACATGGGAATGACCTGAAAGAAGTCCCTTGTACCAGATCAGCCGGGTGCTGTCGGTTGTTGCAGCGCATTGTCGGTGGCGTCGAGGGGTGATTGACGGCTCTGCTCATGCTCGCGTATGAATAACCATCATTCACATCACAAGGAATGATGCCAAAGTTTCATCCCACAGTTGAACCTTGCAAAGTCGAACTTTCCCAAGTTCAATCCCTGTTACAGTTGAAATTTTCTTCCAGTCCTGGTCTGAATTCCCTTAGAAATCGTGCAACAAAAACCTCTCTAATTAACTGGAAGGGTTTTCCGCCGGAAACTCAGCAACTAAAAATTTCTGAGGCCTCCTGGTTATTATTTTTTTTGACAGAGGAAAGTGAAAATGAATAAAAAATTAAATTGATGTGTTTTGTAAAGGAAGAGGAAGACTGATAATACAAATGAAGCCCTACCTCCAAGTTCAGCATTGATCGTCATGTCAAATCCTTTAAAAATCAATTCAAGGCCCAGAATATCACCAATTATAATTTCCTGCAATTCTTCTAGGTGTACCACAAAAATTGGTCGTTTCTTTAACTCAAACATATAACTAAGGCAAAGTCCCCTAAGTCTACTTGTTTGCTGGTCCCTTCAAATTTGACTTGGAGAAGTTTGACCCTATCAAAATGTGAATACAGTACATTTCGCAAATGTGTGCGTCAAACAAATTACTAGTTCGTATAAAAAATCTCCGAGACACACTCAGAAAATAGGCGATCATCACTAGGAGCGATATTTTTTATTTATTTCGCCACGCAATATTTCCGGCCTAGCAAAATATAGGAAAGCCACCAAAATAAAAATGTGTTGAAAATTGGTCAAGAAGCCACTAGGAAATTTTTTTAAAAATAACTGCATTGCTTCTATCAATCTTGAATGGTCTTCCCAGTAAATGAGATGCAAATGACCGGGTTTCGAGTTGTTTTCTTCTGTTCATACAATCTTTATTTAACATGTTTTTCGTGAAATTTTCTTGGGTACTCGGAGTAATTGCTGTTTTTTTCTGGCTCCCGTCGGAAATCACTTCTAACTTGTTGTTCCAGGGCTTGAAAAACAACAGGGCGGTTTAATTTCAAGTGAACGTCAATCAATGCTAGAACTTTTAAATCATCCGCGGTATTATTTATAGAAACCCTGACACGTTCACTGTTTCCTGTGGGATGGATGGTAAGTGACGTTCGTGGAATGCGATCATCGTCACCTGCTGTTGAGAGGTAAGAAGAACGTTTTTCAGCATGCACAGCCACGCGGAAGAAGAAGAAGAAGAAGCGAAGTGAAAACTGGAAAGGGGCCGAGGTTCTTGTTTCGTGGAAAATTCTGCCCTGATACATCGATGAAAGGAGTTGTCCAAAAAATCTGGCTCGAACAAAGGTGCGAGAGGAAAGGTGAAAAATAAATCTGGTTTTTTGACTATGGAACAGCATCGAGTTGTATGTAAGACGTTCTCGGGGAGAAAGCTGGATTTTGTTTCGGAAGTCTCAGTGGTTTACTGACGAGCACCAGGAACAATAACGTGTGGCGAAGAAAATCTGTTCATCCGTCATCGTGGAATGTCGTCGCGACAGGTGGAGCAGTTTCCGTTCTTTCGCTGCTGTGAGTGGTTTTTCTTTCTCGACAGCGCCTATTGCTATAGTGCAACGTGCGAAAAGACACCTGCTTCTCGTTTTAAATTTGAAACCAGGATGTCGAAGACGCGGGAGGGAAATTCTTTTATGAATAAATTCCGTCAATTAATTCCATCTGCGTACTGCGTAAACATTCGAGCGAATGCCATGATCCAAACGCTTTAACCTCGTGCTACTAATTTTGCTCACGCCGTCATCAAGGTTCAGCAATTATAGATTTTTGATTCAGATTCTCCGTTCGAACATGAATTTCTAAACGACCAACTTCTTTTATATCGATCAGCACTTGGTCAACAATACAGATTCCGTCAGTCTTCTTAAGGAAAATATTGGCAATTTTCATTTTCTGATCGGGACATTGGGCTTAAAAATATCGGAGACCTTTGCATAACCGTCGATCTCCATTCTGTCATTCTATTCAAAGTTTAAAAATTGAACAAAGGCGCTGAAGAGGGCAAAATAATGAATGAAGCGTAGTTCTTCCCTGCTACAACTTTTCCGAATGTTTCACACTCAGATTTGAAATGCTGAATCGAGAAAAAATTTTGAAATATAGCACGAGGTAACAAAATTTTTTTTAAATAAAGAACAGCGTTGATCACACACAAAAAACAAAACCGGAAGGAACTTTCAGCGAAGATAAAGCATCAGTGGAAAATAACAAATATGAGAAAAAAACTGGAATGCAACAATAAATTGACTGGATGTTCGCACTTTTTCTGCGCACGTCGAGAAAAAAATGTGAACGGCGAACCAATTAGCACTAAAATCATCTTGAGTAAACTTCCACAGCGGGTATGTCGTAGTAGTAATAATTAATCGTTAATGGCTTGTGTCTCTTTACACTAGTTTCCTCCTTTATTTCAATATTTTCCTTTGAATCATTCCTATCGCGATGAATACCTGCGACTAAAAGTACTGTACGTCGAATGCATATTATAATAAACCTTGAGAGGATTTATCGATACAAAGCACGATGTTAAGGAACGGGTTCCGATGATCCACTTTGCCCATCAATTGTTGAGGGCCAATTAACGAGAAACACCTCCGTACATCATATAGCATCCTTAAAAGGCAAGTGTAAGGCGAAAAATACAAGAATAAGAAATTAAAAAAAAGATAGAAACATGCTTCGAACCTTCGCTATTACCGCCGGGGTTCCCCGAGGATGCGTTTAAAGCCCGAAAATTAATTGGCTTCGATGACACGGGAAATAAGGTAGTCGCATGGCCACGCCGGGTTGCTGTCAATCCCGACGACTTTAGGGAACCCGATTCGAACCGACAGTAGCAAATCGCTGCTTGTTGCCACCTAATTGCATTTCGCCCCCGCTGCTGCTGAGGCACGATTCTCGTGTCCCGATCCTGAACCTCTCGTGTTTTCTTTCGTAGAAACACTTCGGGGTTCGCTTCTGTGAAAGACAAGGGGCAACCACAGATTTTTTTTTTTCGTCTTCAAAACTAAGCGTAGTTTCCATGCACGGTATTCCAAAAAAATTTCGGGGCGATAATCCGAGTGAAGAAGGGAGTGATGTCGAGAGAAGAGAGTAAAATACTACGCCCCCTCAGTTTAATTACGGGGCACAATTGGACACCTGAGGATATCAAAATGTTTTCTCTTGGACACAAGAGTGATATAAACTCTCAAGCAGTTGACCTATTAACATGGACACATCAAGAATCTGATAATATCTTGTCTAAATTAAAAAAAATATATGTAGTGTTTAAAAGAATGATTTCTTCGCAAAAAGCTCAAAAATTACTTTTGGAAACTGATTTTGTTGTTGTTTCCGAGTAGGAAAAACTTGAAAGCGCCTGGCCTATTTATTAAAAAAAAACACTATTTTAAAGTTTAGTTCATGAAACAAGGTATCAGCCAAGATTACAAAGGCCATGGGACAGCTAGGGTATTAAAAGAAGCATCCGCTGACGTTTTCCATTGTCAACAAATGAAAAATTGAAACTTCAAAAAATGCCAATATTCATTTATTATAGTACGGACCGTTCTATCAGGCATTTCTCTTTTTAAATTTTACCATCTCAAATGTGCTAGCTGATACTTTCAATGCAAAATGATGATCAAACAATATTCGATGGAATTTCCTCCTAGAATAAAATCTCCAACTGTCCAAAAAATGCTAATTTGGGTTTTATTTCTTGTTAAAATTTCTTCGGAAGCTCAGTTTTACTTCTGCAGGAACTTCTCATGTACCTCGAAACAAAAACCTTGTTACAGATAGATTCTGGAGATTGGCGAAAATAGAGACTGTCTACTAACCAGCCGAAAAAACAGTAGAATACTTACGAACACCTTGGAGAGTTTCCCGGTAAATTTATTCATGAAACAGCTCTAAGGACTTCTTTTTTTTAATGTGATGAATTATTCGTTTACCTACTAATTCGTTGCTGTACAGTAGATTACTGTGTTAGCAAATATTGAAGGCACAACCCAGCACAATGAGGGAAAGGATTTTGAGATGAACCTTACGGATTTTTGAATAATAAATCGGCGAGAATTCCCTCGAAAAGGCAAAGAATCTTCTCCAGTCGAATCAATCTCATATTTTCAGTAAAATGTCATATTTGGTTTTTTGTCTTTGTTCCCGACAATCCTTATTTTTATTGAACGAGAATATTTTCAATTTGCAGAAAAATACGTTGTTTCCACATAATTTAAAATTCGGATCATTTGAAGATGGTTCAATTATTTTATCAAAGAGCGGTCTTAGATTTACGTTTCACAGCTGAAATTATTAAATTCTTCAGAAATGCGTGTCTTTTGGTTAAATAAATCTGCATGCTATTGTAGTGTATTTCGTGATTTTTTCTTTCTTGCATCTACTGAAGAATCAAGCTTCAGTAAATTCAGGGATGAAAATGGGAAGGTTATCAAACTACGTTCCGTTTTTCTCCTGTTACTTGCGGGAATTTCATCAGATGCACTTATCGCTCTGGATGCGCAAGGTGCGCGATTTTCCGCCACTTTTTTCAGATATATTTTTATAGATCCATACCTGGAATTTGTCATGGTATTTCGCAACTTGAAATTCCGAGAACTTACTGACCAACCGCGGAACAAGCGCCTTTGCTGTTCGTTGGTGAAGTCACCTGACGCCGTCGAGATGCTCCGGGTGTTTAGGTGGGCGTCGGCTCGGTTATCTCCTGATGTTCGATTCCTTACCAAGGCTGGTCGCGTGTTCCTTTTTTATTTGCTTTCCCCAGGAAGGTGCTTCTCACCCTCGGCAAAGCCGTTAATTGTCTCGGCGGAAAAGAAACCAACGCCCCAACCATTTCTATGGGCGCCTGTGGGGCAATGCATTTTCACGTCGCGTTCGATAATTCCGGGACCACGGGATTCCTCCTGTTCCAGCATCAGTAGACTGTTTGACGCGGTTGTGAAAAAGACTGGGTACATGTATGTAGCTAGCTGCCCTCTCGGAAGTGCTCATGATGTCGAGGGGTTTTTTATGAATTTGTTCCCTGTAGCTGGTGGATTTTTGAGAGTGCACCGGGGGTGTTCGTGGGTCTCGAAAAAGTGTGAAGCCCCGGAGAGGTGAATTACGACTTGAAATCAGTGCCGGTAGGTTTGGAGTTGAAACACCTCCGTGCTCTCATCGTGTGAAGGATCCGAAACCGTGAGAAGAACCTCTTTTCGTTTTTTTTTATTTCTCTCATTTTTCTGCATATTTTACGTGTTTCGTGCGGGGTTTCTCTCCTTGGATGCGACTCCGTTCGATTTTTGGCATATATTATAATCAATTGTTTTCCAGATTTTATTCGAAAAAATTATGAGAACCGTGAACGAATAACTTTCAATTTCCCTTGAAGAACTCCATACTTTCTGTTCTGCCTTTAAATTCTTCACCTGTGGATATGAAAAGCTGAGAAGTTGACCATCAATCTCAGGAAGACTCACGCGCTACAAGAATTAAAAACATTTAATATTTCGGCGGGTCATGAATCTATGATTGATTTCTCCCAACAAAAATATGTCGAACTGTCTCAGCTGTGTGGAGATCATGAGATAATTTAAATAACTATAGTGTTTATGTAATCAGAGCGGGGAAAACAGATAATTTTTCAAGGAAAATGCCAGGGTGATCTATTTATCATTATCGAACGGCGGTAAAGATATTTCGTGTACTCGACGATGCGGAGTTATACCTCAACATTTATCATATTGAAACGATTACGGTTGTGTCCGAAGAAATTCATTAATTAGTTTACAATTATCTGGTTAATTGTCAGGACATTCAAAATTTATATTTCGTGGTACAGGTGCTGATCAGTATGGGGTTGTCCATCAGGCTATGTCAGAATTCGTTCCAGCTTGTCCCATTTTTTAAAAATTATTTTCTGATTTATTTGTCAATTAATTTCGCAACTAATCGCCTTGATTAATTTTTAGTATCGCGTGAATGCAATGCGTTTAGAATTTATTCAAATATGAAGGAAAGTGCAATCGTAAATGCAAGTCCGAGATGTATATTTTTTTCTTTCACTCGAGTGGGGACGCGTAGAATTTTTTATAGTACAATATTTTCGTTTGAATGCGTGCTTGGCACATTCAGCATCGACCTCTTTATTGATCCGGAAATGTGCAGTTGACGGACTTAAATGCCCGGGAGAGAGCTTTAGAACCAGGGCTAGATTTATACAGTCACTTTCCTTGAGCTGAAATTCTCTCGTCCGATTCAACGGGCTCGTTTACGGGGAAGAGTGAGAGCTTTTGGCTGGGGGAAAAACGACGCCTTTTGTTCTGAAAGTGCGTGGATCATTGCCTAATGTTCACTTGACGCTCAGCATTTCTGCTGTGATGTGTTCGCATACTCGCATTCGTAGGACGTAGTTTGTTGGCCTCATTGCAAGATACAAAAGAAGTATACTTTCTGTCTGGAAATCTGAAGGTTCAGTTTTAAAAATAAATTTTTATTTAAAAAAATGATGGCACTTCCCGTGCTTCTTCCGCAATGATAAATAAGAAAGCTCTCAGAGCGTAGAAATAGTTATAACTTTTTTCAAATTGATGGGTTAACTGGCCCTCACGTGCTGAACAATTAAGGAACATCGATTACAAAGAAATTTTCCTGGGAAAAATGTAGAAGTTACCTCGAAATCTGACCCGTAAAATTTTGTTGAATAGAAAAATAATATTTTTGAAAACCTAATGCCAGTGATGCTCAAACTTTTTAACATGACAATATTTCGATAGTTATGACTTGGCAAAAATGCTACAGACCCTTATTTTTCTAAGCCGAGAAACGTTTGAGTGGGACAGGAATGCACAATTTTTCTCACGTAAAAAGTTGAACTTGAAGTGATTGAACTTAAATTTATATTTTTACATAAGTTAATCGAATACCTCCCACAGTCAAACTTTTTTTAAATCCCCATCCAAAGTCCCCTGATAGAAACAATGCATTGAAAAGATATCTGACTGAAAGGCTTTTCCTCTAAAAGCTATGTAACTTGAATTTTCTCAGCCATTTTGGATATTATTATCTTCATGAAAGATAAAGCAATAAAATTAACTTGATGTGTTCTGAAAGTAATTGAGAAACTAATGGGACAAATGAAGCCCTTGCATGACTCCCAGTTCACCGTGGTGTCAACTCATTTAAGAAGCAATGTGAGGCCCAGAATATCACTATTTAAAATTTTCTGTAATTCTTCTATGCTTCACACAGACAAAATTGCGTGTTTCCCTAATTCGAAGCCTTCCAAAATCAAATTTTTTATTGTCCCTTGAAATTCAACTCAGAGAAATTCTACTGTATTATCCCTAAAACTGTTGATTGGCATGAGGACATTCGATTTGCGGCTTCCAACCCTAGGAAATCATATCCCAAGAAAAAAGAGGCGTCTTTACCGGTGATCACCTTTAAATCCGGGACCCGTCCTTCTGGAGGCTTCATTTCCTCTGTACCCTCTTAATGACGTTCCCGGGCTCCAACGACTCCTCAGCGGCTCGTTCCCTTTTCCAGTACCCTGATTATTGCGGGACGCATTCCTCGGTGATCTCCGGATCCGGCGACAACTCTCTGTTACTGGCCGTAAAACCGGCGGGAAATCACGTCTCGGAGACGCGTATTTATCTCACGTTTGCACCCGCGCCCGCCGGGTCTAATGGACTCTAAATCTCCGCGGGTGCCTTGAGTTGGCGCAGGAGTCATGGCAGTGGTGGTGGCACCGGGATGCGGCCCGAAACTTGACGCCCCCGTGGACACCATATGGTAGTGTACTGTACTGGACCCGGCCCGCGGGGGTACTGGTCGAGCGAAACCCTTTCGTCGGAGCGGAAACTCGGGGGATTTATCGGCTGGGTTTTTAATGCGTGTGCGGCCCGACGACGCGAGGCCTCGAGAATGGGGTGATGTTTGATGAATGCTCGAGGACACTTGGGCCTGCACGCGACCACATTTACGCAACTCTGCATTCCTTTACCCAAAATACTCTGAAAAACAGTTTCTGCAGGTAAAAAATAAGCTATTGAGAGGCGCAAAGTCGGAAACATTTTTTTTTTCATTTATGTAGAACCATTTAGCCTGAACATGTGCGAAACCAGTTAATTCTTCATGAAGTCAAGCGTCCAAATTTCCTAGGAAGTGCAGATTTCCGTACTTGAAAAATTAATACTGGTGCATACCCCGCACAACGTTTTTCGACGAAAAATGCACGCTCATCATCTGGAGAATTTCAAGATTTTCGAATACAGTCCCTGGTGCCCAAAAAAATTTTAGCTGCTCAAACGGACTGATGAAACTTCCTTCTCAAATTCTGTTGATTCTGAAGTTAACAGCTGATAAAATATTTTCAAACTTTACTTCGATCCTTTTTATGCGTATGATTTTCTGTACAATCACGAGGTTCGCCTCAGTCACACAGATGACACTAGTGCAGTGCAGCCTACAAAAGTAAATGAGTGGAAATCACATTTCGTTTACGAATTCTTTTTTTTTTTTTGAGAGGAAAAAAAATATCCGAAAATGTCTCTGTAAATCGAATAATGACGAGAAATAAATAGCAGCGGTCTCCACGGAAATTTTAAACGATGAGCCACAATATAAGTAAATAACTATGAGTATGAGAAAAAAACAATTCAGGGGTTTCAAGATTTTATTTTCAAGTACTGATTTTTTTCAATATCAGTAATGAAAGGACTTTTTTAGCTGTTCAAATGTGTTTGCTGTATTAAATGAACTAATACAGCGCGTGAGCTCAATTTCATCAGACAAATTTAATACGATTCCCTCGTATAATCCGTTTTTCCCCTCAATAATTTACTCATGGTATGCAGCCGATTTTTCTTCTCATATTGGTGCACAAAATAATTTCTGTTCAAAAACTAGTAATCGCGTGAATGTTTGAATGTTTAGAAAAAAGCTTTAAACTCTCTTTCCTTTCCCTTTTCTCCCTAAAATTTTGTAGAAAATAAAACAGCAAGAGTCTCGAGACAGAGCTTCAAGTTGGACTGAACTCGTGGTCAACGGACTCCTGAGAGAAGTCGTGAACATGTGTTATGGTGTGTGCTTCGGGGATATAGGTGGCAAAGAGATTTTTCTCACAATATTTGCTTTACTGGGAGCCTGAACTTCTATACGAGGGGAACAGGAGTGTTAGTAAGAGTAGAAGGAAATGTGCTATTGAGGAAAAATTGGCTGTAATACTCGCATACGCGCTTCAAAATTCCAACGCGGGGTAAGTAAACCAAACTTGGACGATAAAAGCGCCACGGGTATTTTCTACAATGGAAATCTCTGTACAATATATGCTTCGTGGTTTCTTTTTCTTTTGACTATACTGTCGATTTTGATGCGTTGGAAGTCCATAGTCGATGTCCACAAGTTGAGGTCTTCGCCTCTATTGAATCTCTGTGAGGCAAAAGATAATTTGGGAATAATGGAAACATATTTTTATAAAAATCATGTTGTAGTACAGTGTAACTAAAGATATTCGGAAAAGAATCTAATATATGTTCTATGGTTGAACTCGGTTCAGTAGTGAAGTCAAAATTAAGTTCTGAGATGACCTGCAATTTTCGTCCGGCACCAACCTGAAAAAACACCATCAATCTGATAAATTTTACTAAATTAGCAAATTACAGCCCAACTTTTATTGCATCCCTATTTTGAGAAAAGGCGAAGCCAAGCGATGTTCAAATAAAGAAAGATTATTCAAAATTATCATCACGAAAAGAATATTTCGAACCGAGGATTCCCAAGGACATTTTGAACGAATACTGACATACAATACCAGTGAAACGATTATAGATGAGATAGTTTACCTTTGGGTTCCGAAATTCTGCGGAAGTATATTTTAGACATTAATCCTGAGTAGAAGAATTATTTTAATTCAGTCCCTTTATAGGAACAGACGCTTGTATTCTTGAATCTCACTGGAATTGAGTAGATTATTATTTTCGGGCGAGACCGCGAGAATAGTATTTAAAATATGCTATTGCTTCAGACGAAATGCAGCGTTGATTATACGTTTTACCAGGGAACATCAAGGCAAAGTCAGTGACGGGGTGAACCGCAAAGATGCGAGTGAAGAGCTTGTGACGTTTTGGCATTTTGACATTCTGAGCTTGATTGAAGAGCTACGATCATTCAGCTGAATCACTCCAACGTAATTTTGAATTCAGCTGCGTGGGACGGGAGTAATTTCACTGCCCCTTTGATTTGAAATGAATAGAAGTTCTAGCAAAAAAATACGAATGAAACCACGCATTCATTGATTCATCAGGTAATCCCTAAATAGAGTCGTACACAAGGAAACATGAAACAATTTTAAACCCCCCCCTTTTTTTTTTAGCTTCAAGCGAAGAATTTAATCCGCAATTACAATATAAAAAATTCGTTGTCCCATCCAGGTTAAAAACCATCGTATTAATTCTAAGTATGAGGAGATTTTTCTGCACTCCTTTGAACGCCTTTTTGCGGCAAAAAATTCATGAATTCAAGAAACAAAGATTTTACGTTGGTTTATCGTAAGACGGCCCCGGGCTATGAAGAATTTAGACTGCACTTGATCTTAAACAATTTTTACTTCAAAATTCAATCTACTGTACCTTCATTCGAACGATTACATATGATATGCTGGATGAGCTGACTGAATAACAATAGTTTTTCCTCGAATTGAATCTGCTAAATCGAAGCTTAAAGTCAAACACACTAGACAAGTTTGGGGCCCTGACGAAGTCAGTTCGTAAAGGGGGAGTCCCTTACCAATACGGAAGGTTACGTTGAAGGGAGTTCGACCGGTTAGAGTTCCAGAAGTAATGGAAATGGCAGTGGTTTACTCTTCTCAGACAGCCCAGGGGGAATTCCTCGAGAGGTTCAAAAAAATTTTCGCGAAGGAAAATCCCGGCAAGACCGCAATCTCAAATAGGTAACGGCGGCTTACGAAAGGCTGCGTTTGGGTTCGAGATCAAAAGGAAATTGGATCAGTCTTGCCCGACTACGCCCGATAACTTTGAAAGCGAACAAAAAAAAAAGAGATATGCTAAGATGCCTGGCGATTTATGGCCCAGGATTCTTGAACCACACAATCGAAAGCAGTACTTTTTCGTCCGATTCTTATCGGATAGCTGCTATAAATCAATTCCTTTCCCCCTGCTAGCAGCAAAGCCTTCAGATCGCATTTCGCTTCGGTCTTCCGAACAGAAACCTTCACAAGTCCCCCCCCCCTTTTTTTGCTACTTCAGATGCATTGTTTCTCGACGTGGGCTGCTGCTAAGCCGCGGAACTTCTTTCCATGTCCGCGTTTTCATGACCGTGAAGTCCCACGAAAGCGAGGCAAGGGTTGATTGGGTTTCGAGAGGACTTCAACTTTTCTTTAGATGCTGTACTGGCTTCGAATATCCCTGCCTGCGAAGAGAAATCTTTCAATTACAAACAAGTGTTCATTTATTTTTCGTTTTTTTTTTCCTCACGGAATGATGAGACGCTGCAGTGGAGTGATTTCAGGATCTCGCGTGGGAAACGAGTTGAATCGTTGGGAGACTGATTTATTGTAGAAGGTTGAAATATATTCGTGCTTTTCTATCAATGCTTGAGTGGAATAACCCCAAAACCCCTTTTCAAATGAGAAAAAAATGGACGAATTTTTTCTTGTTGTTTTTAGCTCATAGATAATTCATCCAGAATCAAAACAACTCGCGCTCCACTTCATTCCAGATCCCACTCTTCGAAAAAAAAACTAGACGAATACATTCTAATGCAGTATCAATATCATTCTTTTTTTTAATTGTATAACACGTGTCAGACCAGAAACATAGGAAATACATATCTACAGCAATTATGAAAATTGAAGCCCACACATCCAAGCATCGCTCAACCAATGGAACTTTAATGATGATTTCGTTCTTATCCTCATTCAACCGCGTCTCAAAGCCCTCAGAAGAATCATTTATATTGCTTTAGGCTTAGAGACTGTGTCAAAAGATTTTATAACGTGAGAGAAAAATAAAATAATCTTCTGAGATTTTTGACCGCTGGTTTAAAGGTTTCCATAGCCTTTTCGTGGTAATTTTTTTTTTCAAATTAAATATCGTAAATATTTAATTAAGCTGTAGATAAAAGGAATTGAAAAATACAACAAAATATTTTAGTATTTTGAAATTGCATTACAAACGAGAAATAAACGATTACTAATTTCACCGCGTCGTATCTTTATAGAATTCGGGGAACTGGTTATTTCGCTTCCACAGCAATAGTTCAAAAGGTTTATACATTATTCCAAGACAAAAAAAGAACCCATTTAAAGGGAGTGCCGAACTTTTTCTGCAGTTATAAAGTGAATCCACAATATTAGGTATATCATATAGTGTGCAAAAAAGAAAGACCATCAAAATGATGCTCATCTATGAGGAATCCGGAACGTTCCTCAATCATGCAAGTCTACAATAACTCAATAATGAGGGAAAACCAAAAATTCTTAGTGTACATGGATTGAATAATTTGTACTGGTCGCGTTGCGTAAATTGTCAGGTAATTTTTTCGTTCGTACAATTGTTGCACTCACTGGAAATGCATTTAAAAATATTCCATCAACAACAAAAGCGGTTCTGCTGACGAAAATAACATAAATAAAACAATATTTTTGTTATGGGTTGCTTGGTTGAGTTCCAAGTGGACTTCAGTGTTGAAAGAATTCCATTCTTTCGAGCGTCCGCGTAAAAACCAAAATACGCTCCTGTGGGTATCAAGAAGCCGGATGAGAGACCCAGGGGCAAGAGGCGAGCAGCAACCCAACCTAACCAACGAACCAACCTGCTCATGAGCATGGAAATAAATAAAAAAGAAAAATAAAAGAAATCACGTGATCAATGCTGTGGGCGAAGAATGCCCCAGCAACGAGACCGGCAATGAATCACTCGCGCGGATTCCTCACGGGTGTTTCACGCCCGTCGGACAACTCGCCACGCTCTCTTCATCACTCCAGTCTGTATGACGGATTTCTTCCTCATCGCCATGGCCGAAATCTCCGGGCAGGAAAATACCTCATAAATGCCTCATTTCGTCGCGTTTTCAGCTCAGAAATTTTATATTCATATTATTGTTTTCAATGGGCCATCCTTCGGGGTTATATTGCCGGAAAATCCGTAAAAGGGGTCAATGTACAGGTTGCGCGCTTTTGTCTTTATTGGTGCCTGGGGGTCATGAGCAGCGCGACTGAATTTTTTCGAACCTCGATTCCTGTTCAGTTCACTGGAGTCTGACATCAACCATTTATTCGGCGTCAAAGCCGCAATTTTTGGTTCTTGCTGCCGAAATCCCAAGGTATTTAGACTTTGTTTCTCAGAATAAAACATTTCTGTCGAAAAATTAAATACAAAAATTCCAAGATTACGTTTTTTTTTATGAGGTCCTCCCATGGAATTAAAATTGTAATACTTTGGAAACATTCGGAATCATCTCTCCCAAAAATGTTTCGGGCATCAAAGGACTTTGGTTATACGCAACTCAGATCGGATTATTTTAAACTTTTAGATAGACAAACGTATAGCAGCTTCAAAAAGCACCCTGTAAAGTGAAAAACGTAGAAGTTATTCGTCGCTTTTTTCTCCATTCAACCTCCACACAAGTTCGCACTTCATAATATTCTTCACACAATCTTCCCGTCTAACTTAATCAGATTTGAACTTCAAATCTCGGCGTTAGGAGTTCACATATAAATTCTGTGCACATCTCTGCCTAGAAAAATCTCAGGATAGTATTTCAGCGAACATTCGCCTCGACACTTCTATGCCATATATCATGCAATGGAACATCAACAATCTTCTTTAATTTCCGAATTCATTTCCGAGAACCTAAATTTAAATGACGCAATGGGTGAAGTCCCGGTATATTTCCATCCGCGCTTGCGAATTTACTGTCTCGTTCTGACAAATAATGGCCTTTGCGGTATCATTACATGCAATGAAAATGCCATAAACATTGCAGAAGTGCCTGGTAATCAACGCATAGTAAGGATTATTTTCTTCAAATTTCGTCGACTTCGAGGTTGAACTTCAAAGTCGGAAAACAGTGAAAAGTCGAATCCTCCTGCTATAAAAATTTCCTCCGTCGGTAGAAATTGTTTCGATAGTATCCAAAAAAATTTTAAATCTAGAAAATGTGTCCTCCAAACTTTTCAGGCACACAGACCTGCAAATTTCCAAAAAAAATGTTTGCAGACTCATAAATGTTTTGTTCAAAAGAATTGATTGCAGGTATTTAAGAAGTTTCTGATTTTTTTTGTTGCAAAAATCAAGTAAGAACCAGTGAAGCAGCTATATAGCGGAATGCCATTCAAAATTAGAAAGGTGGTCTTGAAAGCTTTCTCAGAATGACAAAATCAATAAAATTTCTTTCAGCAGGTGAAAATTCGTCTGAAGTATTATTAGGAGAAAAGCCAAAATTTATTTGTATTCATCAATAATTTCAATTGCCATTGTCTTTTCAAAATTTCAGATGAAGATAACAGACTTCATTGCTACTTTTGATGAATTTGTTATGCAGAAGAAAATTTTCCTGCGGACCAGTAAAAAAAACTTCTGAGGACCAGCATCAGTCCACGGACCACGGGCTGGGAAACACTGCAGTGTCCTCCAAGTAATATGGCGTCTATAATTGTTCTTCAAGCTCCAGCTTTTCCAGCAAAAACCCCCATTATATATAGAAGGTGTGATCGTCGTTGAGCGCTATAGGTATGTTTGTCTAGCGTGGCAACGCTCGATTCCCGCCGGGTTCATAAGCGTAATAAACACCATATTTGCTGTCGGCTCGCAATTAATGAAGCCATTGGAGAGAAAGAACGAAAGCAGAAGGGATGAGGGAAAAAAAAAGAGGAAGGAACGCGAGCATGAGCCTCATCACGGGCTCAGAGGGGATGAGGCGCGCAGAGCAATAACAAAGGAATCTCGGCGTGAGTCTAATTTGCCCCCTGCAATCAAGACTGACGAGCTCGCGGCAACGATATAGTTGATGAAACGACGTGATCAGCGGGAAGATGCGATGGATCACCGGATCAGGCAGCATGATGAGAGCATGTGCTTCGACAGTCGGAGAATTATTCCTGCGAGAAACCAGCGATTTTTTTTTTCATTTTATTTTGCAGTGGAATTTCAGAGGGACCAGCGAACTAATTTGACTTAGAGGGGAGGTTTTCAGTCAGGGAAACACACATTTTTTGTCATGAGAAACATGGAAGGATTTCAGGAAATTGGAAATGGTGATATTTTGGGCTTAAAATAGGCTTCTTAAATGAGTTGATGGGATGCTGACATTGGAGGCAAGGGTTCATTAGCCCCATGCGTCTTTTGTTTCCTTTCAAAACACATCAAGTTACTTTTTTATTGCTTTTTTCTTCCCTGTGTCAAGAAAAAATGGCCAAAAGTTGTCCAAAAATTTAACTCTGGGAGATTTGAGAGGAAAAGCCTTCCAGTTACCATGGTTTCTTATGCATTTTTCCTTAGGGAATTTAGACAGGGACTCAAAACATTTGTCTTAGGCTTGATTTATCCAGTTTCAACTGTTTAATTTTTTTTTTAAAGCAGTTTCTTGCAAAAAAATTACAACATCGAATATTTCCAAACATTGCACATTACTTTGCGCAAGGCTGCCTCACGCAGAACCACAATAATTCTCCCTTCATTAAACAAAGCATCTGAAAAAGTACTTACAGTAAGCAATAATACATAATTCTGAGTACAAAGGCAAGACTCCCACGTTTTTCTGTCTGATTTTTTGCTCATTTTGCGTTGCAAAGAAAATGTTGTTTTCCTAGTACTGTGCTCGTGTTCTTTCCGTATCCAAAGCGTCTCTTATCAGGTTCAGGTCAGGTCAGGTCGGGATAAAGTCCTTTTAGGCTTTCATGCATTTTACGTCACAGGACCAGTACCAGCTTATAAAAGCAAGTGGTACCGCTTTTCTACTTGGCACTACCAATATTCATAAACAGGAAATTTTACTTGACCTTCCCGCATTTCGAAATCTATAGCAGGATATGGTTGAGAAATTTCACAATCAATTTTCAAGTATCACTGCGAACAAAGGTGAAGTTTTGCTCGATTGAATGGTGGCAAAAACATGTAAATCCCCGCGTGACTGTAGAAAAATCCCCGCCCGAAAACCTTCAATTCTAGTGAGAAATATGGTTAAACCTTCTTTCGCCAGGTAACTTTTAAATTGGCTGCAGACACCAGCTCACTGGAATCTATAAAATGTAATGCATTCAAAGTAATACTTGAAGGAGCTGTAATGCTTTGGAAGATCGGCCCGGTCAGAAAGGGGGGTATTACATAACCCTTTAAAACATATTCAGCAAATAAATCACAAATTCGGCACTCAATAGTGCCCTTAATTTCATTTAACCAATCAAACCCCTCTCTTCAATTGAGTTTCCGGCGCCAAGTGTCTTCAAAGTTTTCATTCGATGATTTTAGATTTGCAGTTCTTGCTCGGTTTCTCTGAAGGTGGACATTCTTGTAATATTTTACTTGGAGACCATCGCAATTTTTCCGGCAATTTTTCTGGTGGAAATCAGATGAAAACAAACGAGATGAGCCTGGATCAGGCGACGGCATGCGCGCGGATGAGCCGCTCGCTGGCAGATTATTGCCGCTCTGTGCACCTGTCGGATTAAGAAAGCTGGTCTTTTTTGAGGATTCCGACTCGCGTCTCTGTCCTCAGGAAAAATACGTATTCAAGAAATTAGTTATGCCCGTGGAGAAAAAATACCAGTTCTGATATGTTTGTATACAGCATGCGACCACCGGTAGATTTCAGGGTCCCAGCCAATCCAACTGTAAAAAATAAAGTGTATCTTAATCTTCCAGAAATAATTTCTGCGCAGGAATTTAGGAAAAACCGATGATTTTTTTTTTCACGGATCTGCGCATTCATGCCCAGAAGATTAAGTCTTGATGACAGGGTTATAGGAAGACACTAATTGAGAATAGAACCCTTGGAATATTGAAATCAGTCTACATGAGCGGATGGATCTTGAAAAAATCATGTCCTCCATCGGGAATTACGTCCGTCAGCAGCCTTGTGTTCGTGTCAATAATGTCCCCAAAAAAAGATTCCGATTATTCGCGGTGCACATGTGTCCGGGTAAACAGGGCATATAGCTCTTACACATTAGGAATACACAAGCAGGCACTTAGTCTGATGAGCCCATTTCTGCGAGGTTAGTATGCAAAAGAAATAATTGAAGGCAACCCAGGTTTTTTCCTATTTAAAAAAAAAATTGCTCTTTTGGTCGTGTTTGGTCTTGATTATTCATTCTGGAACGAAAATGAGCTCGGGGTGATGATTACCCAGCTCCAAAAGGCACGCGTGATGGTGTTCACAAAACTATGTTTAATCAGGATCCCTGTTGCGATGACCTGTCGGTGTAATGCGGAGGTCTATCACAAAATTCAGTCGATTATGAGTTAGGTTTTGTTCCTTTAAATTTACCCTCGAATAATGCATGGAAATAAAGCAGGATCATATTTCGTTTCCTCATCATGCGTAAAATGGTTGAGTCTGTATTCACCGCTGCTGATTTTATTCATTGTGGGATCTTTTGAAGAAATTCAAGTTGAAATGTAGACTGAGAAAATTTTCTTATTGTTCATTCGCATCTTTCAAAGTGGAATTTCACTGCTCAAGAACTTGGTGTGGAGTATCCTGAAAATTGAATTTTCATTCAATTCTTCATTGTTAGTATTGAGTCAGCACTTGCGAAGTATATAATTATGCTGTATGTGAGTGTGTTATAATATAATCAGTCAGAGATGATTGAGTGTGGAATAGTTTGTTCAAATAATTGCATTCACAAAGTTATTCGGAAGATTATATTATGAATATATGTTAATTTTCCCTGTCTTATTGCAGTTTATTTCTTTTTATTACGTGCTTGCATTTTTAGTGATCATACTGATGGACATTTAATTCGAATAGAGTCAAAGTGCCCTTCGTTATTGAATCAAGGTTTGATTCAATCGTTTTTCTTTTCATAAATATTTCCCTCTCTCAAACTGCTTTCACTGCGCATAATTAAAACACACCAAATCGTAAACCGTCATCTTGCAGATCGATTCTCTAATAGCTTTGTTTTTATTATTCTTTCGAGAGTGAATTAATTTTTGACTCTTATTACTTCAATAAAGCGAAATTATTTCCAATGACGATTAAAGTACATTTTCGATGAAACTTCGAACGAACTTATTGAAGAAACATTGACCTTATTTGAGACTCCGTAATAGATTAGGAAATTCTCGGGATTAAACGTGGAACGGTTGCGTGTTGCACCGTCGGTCAACCTGGATGAAGATGGCAGATTTCGATCAGTTAGTCAATAAGAATGCTTTGCTTTTTTGCAGAAAAAAGTATTACTGTGGCGTGTAAGGACTGACAGGGTGATATTGTCGATAGGATGCTTATCTTAATTCACGTCTGGTACATATAGAATATTTGGTCTAGCCTTTATGATAACTGCGCTTTTCGGTAATTGAAAAGTTCCCTGGGCATATGACTGAAGAGCGAGGTCATTTTTCTCCACACAGGTCTCAGATGATGAGAAACGTTCGCGCACACATACTTTAATAACTAAATTTAAATGTGTCAGATGAAAAATATTATGACGATTAAAACCGACAACGCCACGTGTTCGACTGAGCGATTGCGTAAATTACTGCGTTGCAGGTAGAATTCTTACAGCAAGTCGTCATGTTAACATTCCTTCAACATTTCCCTTGCACCCTTTTCGCCTCAACGTCTTCATGCATTTGGAAGCGAGCTTCGTTTATCAACTCCATTTTTTTGAGTGAGTCGCTTCATGATCCCCGAGTAAATGTATGCAGAGGAATCCGAAGTTTGCATTCCGCAACCGTCACTTAACAACCATTCCGCGATGCCATGTGTCACAGTTGCCCTACAAATAATCCGAGGATGGTTATTCAAAGCGTAACGTGAACACGCCGTCAATCACCTGCTGCTGGTTCGTTGTTCTTGTTTGACAATGCGCGACAACAACACGGACCATGGGAATAAACAAGAAGCTTCTTTGATGTCGCGCAGCATTTTTTTTTCTTTTTTCTTTTTGGTCCACGCAACCGCGAATTAACTCAGCACTTGAAACCCGAAAGAAAATATTTCTGTGCTTTTTTTCAGCACGACGAATTTATTTGTATTACGGTATTTAGAAAGCTTTTCTTCGTCGTAAAATTGCAACACACCACATTTTAAAACCTTGATCTTACTCGACTCGCTGCATTTCTCTTTATTTTCATTCTGAGGGGAAAAATCTTCAACTCTGAGTACTTATTCAATAAAGCAGATATCTTTCCAATGACAATTAAAAGAGTGTTCCGATGAAACTTCGAAAATAGTTTTTGAAGAAAAATTGACCTTATTTGAGACTCCGTAAATGATTCCATGTCTGGAAAGGTTTCCTTCGTCGAAAAATTGCCGGTATCAACATTTTTCCCCTTTTCGCTTGAAGACAATTTTTTTTAAATACAGTTTTGGTTGCACTGTCAGTTGAATTGAATAAATGATTTGGGATAGTATTGTTTTCTTCCAAAGCGTTAAATTCATAATTATTTTAATTTCAACGCAATGAAATATGTCCTTTTGCTGGCTTTTTTTGTGTTCAAAACGTATGAGAAACGTCATTTGCAATTTTACGTTATCATGCCTGAAAAAAAAATTATACGACTTTTTACTAAGAACTTATTGTGCAAGAGTGCCTAATACCAGTCATCTTTATAGAGTAGAAACTAAGAGTCGATAATGTGAACTATTTTATTAGTACGAAAATTACTTATAAGTACTAAAAATCGCGTCATCCATTATAAAATAGGCAAAGGATAGAATGAGCTCTTTTTAAAGTGCTGCCATAGATGAATTGCATGCATCATGATATTGCAAAAAATCGGAATTCCTGGTCTTGACGTTCTTGTTCGACATCGTGTGCATTTGTATCTTTTGGATTTATGGTTTTCAACAGTTTTTCTTTTAAAAACGACGAAAATGAATTCTGTAGTTGCGTTTTTGTCTCCGAATTTATTTGCGTAATTTGTCGATCAAGACGAAATATTTCTTATATCGTCGTTATCTTGTATCATTGCATTCATGTTCATTAATTTCTGTCCAATCTGCTGAACGAACAATTCTGCATTATCAAAAAGTACCTTGTCCGGAAAAGTACAATTAAATAGCTTGTAATCATATTGATGAATCCTTTGCTGTTTACAATGAGACCCCGAAATGCGGATGATTAGACTATTTTTGGGAGACTTTTTCAATGCTATTGACTGGCAGGTGAATCAATTGAAAATATTTCCATATTTAACCCTATGGGAAAAAGAGGTCCAACATTCGGACATTATGACGCAGGGACAAGGTTGACGCAACAATTGCAGTACGTCCGCATCTCGGGGTCTCACTGTATTTTGCTCTGGCTTGGACTGCTGCGTTTCATTGGCGGAGAACTGATGAAAAATTCTGGATGAAGAAAGCAATTTCTTTATCCAGCAATGCCCACATGCAAGTCGGAGAGAATCCCGAGAAGAATGAGATCATCGGAAAGCAAAGGGCCTCAAGACACCGCAAAGCAACAGCAGAAGCAGGCGCAAGAATGGATAACACACGGCTGTTGGCCCGTAACGGACGACTTGGCTTGAAAGACAAATGCTCCTGTGGCTGTTATAAACTGCCTCGGAAAAAATACCCCCTCCTGCCTCATGCACAGCAGACAATGCCAACTTTATGCGAGAAAAATACGGCTAGACGAGCAGAAAACGTTCAGTGCACGGGCCTGGCTCACAATGAAGACAAACGCGCTGTCGATACGAGAGACTCGCGGCGGCGACGAAGAGACGGAAACGCGAGCTTTTCGGCTGCCACTGGGAACCATCAGGGGGGAAACAAAATTTCGCCCACCCCCCCCCCCCCTTTCTCGTACGTGGGACCCCCTCGAAATTTAGGAAGCCAATCCGTGGCCCTAAACACCAGCTAAAACTCATTTTCGAAAAGTAGCCATCGTCTGTCGCTGGGCTGGAACAAACTTGCGATCAAATGTCGGCGAGCGAAGCCCTTCAAAAGCCCTGGCGGAAAATTACTTCAATGTCGGGTTACGGGAAAAATACCCCTCGACGAAACGTCACCTAAAAAAAAAAAAGGTTCTCTGACCGAATGGGTCAAATTTTCATCTGTTCAGGAACTTCTCGTATTTCTTCTATTGGTAGCAAGTCAACATTTCTCTGCAAAGGATTTTGAGATTCACTCACATTTTGTTTCAATTTTTGTGGTTGCTTTGATATTAATTCACATATTTGATTCAGAACTGTGCAAAAATCTGAGAAAACAGAAGAGAACTTGCAAAATATATAATAAATAAATAAATGTCGTTTAATTCTTGTCGAATGAATGGTACTTAATCACTCCCAGGCCCAATAAAACGAGGACTTCACAGCAGGCACAACCACTAAGCGTCAGGGGTCTTCACATCATATGAGATCATGTTCCTGCCTTCGAAAAGAACTTTCCTGTGCGGCTCCCGGTTTTTTGTTGTCGGACACAATGGTTTTCTGATTCGCAATTCCCCGTCTTTCATATGCAACTGACGATCGGTGTTGCCAAGCTGCTGGTCAACGAAGCAATCACATCTCTTTCGAGCTCATTCAATAAGGCTTCTTCCTGCTTCCGATTTTCTTTTCTCATGCTCCAGTTATTACCGGATATTCCCGATAATTCATTTATGTTTGTTGACTCGAAAGTCATTCCCGTCTTTATATCATCAGGGTTCAGCTTTCAAATGTCGTGGACAGACCGTGTTATAATTTGATGGATATACAGACGATGACGAAACAAACCTGAAGTTGAGCCCGCTTAAGTTATTCGTACTCAAATGTTCGATGATTGCGTAGCAATTTTCTTAACTTTTGGCGCTCGTTGAAATTGGAAGGTTTCACTATAGCTCACCTACTTAAAATTAGGGGTACCAGAGTTTTGATTTCTCTTCATAATTTTGAGGAAATAATGCGTAGCCGATATACACACCTGCGTTTTATAAATTTCCAGAAAGGCGAAACGTTTTGAAATATAGTATTGAATTTAAAGATTTAATGAGGAAAATAAACTTCCCAGATCTCACAATTTTCTTTAAAAAAAGATTATTCAGATTTTGTTCAGGGCAAGGATGAAATTAAACAGAATTGTCTTCATATGCCAATTGGTGAGGAATATTTTGTCAAAGGTAGAAATGCGAACGATGACGAATTATGTAAAAATTAACAATGGCTCATCTCAGGTCTTGTTGTTGATTCGACATTAGCGTAGACCGTAGAGCTTTCTTCTTTAGAAAGTCCGGTACAAAAATTATTACAATCATAAAAGAAAAATATAAAAAATTTCAATCATCCCTCTTCGATGAGAAAAAAAAACAGCAAACAATAAAGGTGTCCCATCGATCGTACGCTATATATAGGGCCCTCTTGCTATTATAACCGATGCGTAGGTCCACGAAATGTTTCGATTTCATCTGCATAATGGAACCTTCAAGAACTAGCTCTTTGTTGTCTGCTTTATGTCCCATCCCCTTAACCCCGGACGCATCGGTTTAGCATAACATCAGGTACTGACCAGAGCTTTATTTTAATCTCTTCGTGCAAGTAGATAATCGAAAGAAGTATTTTATTTAGTTTTTGATGATGGCATTATTTTAAAACTGAAAGCAGTAGATGACGAAACGCGCCATATCCTCCGCAAAATTTATAAAACGAGGGTTGAATAATTTTGCTTGTAGTGCTTTATGCTGGGCAACGAAACAGTGAAAAAGTTCGTAGCTATTCTGGTCATGTCTTTGACAAGTTAAGAATCCTCGTTAAACCACAGGAAAGCCTTGGGATTAAAAATGAGAAAAATAACCTGCAGTGGTGATGAGAAGGAAGAAACTCAATGTATAAAAAAACTGTAATGTGATCGGTGGGCCAAAAAAAGAGGCATATTTCCTAAGCAAAAATTTCAGCGACATATTTTCCCCCTGAAAAATTCGGAGTAATGAGATTGAAAAAACTTTGAATGCAAGTTTTCCGAACTCTCCATCACATTATGTCATCATTTCCTTGCATTATTATGACTAGCATGCAAGGAAAAAAAATTCATGATCCCTAAAATAAAATTGTTTTCTAATCTCTTGAAAGATTTTTTGCCTTCGGAAAGGCTTCATATGGCCTCACAAGCAGTCCAGCACGCCAAAATTTATACTTTATTTTGTGGCTATATTCCATAGTCACAATCCGGTGATTCTTCCAATTTTCCCACGACGGCTGAAAGCAGCAAAATTATTGGTTCGGTTGCGGCCGAATTTCGACTTTGGTACAACAGGGAACTATTGTGGGCTTCATAAAGCCTTTTGTTCTTTGAACGAATCGGGCAAACAAGCGAGGTTTCTCGCTTTTTACATAAGCACCGATTCGATTCGAAATAATGGCCAAGTTTCCGAGATAAATTCCCCATGTTCGGCGCATGTACGAGTTAGCCAGAATATTGCACATTTCTCATTCTGCTCCGCTGAGTGCTTCGTTAACGAAGTTACTTACAAATCCTGTCTTGGCACAAGCGAGGCGAGTGCAGAACGGGCATTGCCGACTTTCCGCAGTCATCTCTGCGAACTGTATCTTTTATGCATGGCGCATCTGTATTTGCCATGAAGCTAACGCAAACCGAACACTTTTTTTTTTTACTGGCTGCTTTTGCTCATCAGTCGCTTTCTATGTGAAAGAGGGATTGAAACGCGAGTGACAACCGTGTCGAGACACCGTGATTCAGGTTACTTCAACTGGATCGCGTCAAATTTTCGCGAGGGTGTTTCGGTGTAGTAAGGCAAACAAGTTGCCCTCGTGAACGCTTGGATTAAAGTTTCTGCTCACTTTTCTTTTGAAGAATAGGTCTCCCGTTTTTATAGCGAGGGTCTGGACAATCTTTTTCACTGGGGCCCCGAGATGTGGACGCTATTGGTGCTGGGACCTTGCCCATAGGTCAGAGCTTCCATATGGTGGATCACGTTTTCCCTTAGACTTCAATGCGAGCATACTTAATTGGTTCTCCTGTTTATGAAAAATTGAAATAAGTCCGAAAAGATTGAATAAAATTGTGCTCTCAACTTCAAAATACAAAAAATAACTGTGCAGAAGAAAGCCACACAGGATCGGAAATTCTGGCTTGAGAAGAAACTCAAGAAGCATGGAATAAGAAGAAGTTTAACTATTCCGTGCACAGATCGTGAAAGAAACTCTGAAAATATCGTCACAAAATCCAATTGTTCTCGATCATAAATTGGAGTAATTTTATAATGAAATTCATTTTCACTTTTTGTGAATACAATAATAGCTATACAATATAGCTTAATTTTTTCAGGATATATCAAAACTTTTAAAAAATCCCTCTTTCAATAAATTTTGAAATTGTCTAGGTCGATTGTCTTGATGTCAAGGCAGATTTCTGAAAGTTGAATCGTCCGTGTGTCCGTATGTCAAGGTCCCCATGTAATTTAATCATGCATTCTAATGTCACCTCAGATAGCCATGGTCAGCATCTGTTTGAAAAACCAATATTTTTAGGTTTTCCCTTTTGGGTTAAATTTTCAGGATTTTCAGCCGGTGATTTTTCGGAATGCCAAGGTGGGTGGAGAAAGGAAGAATTCAAATTATTTACGAGTATACGCTCATCGTGGGTATATAGATAGTGATCTTCATTTTATTCTTTCTCCTCTTCAACACATTCTCTCTCTAACACTTGATATATTTTGAGAATCCCGTCTACTTTTTTTTAATAGAAAACTTGAGATAGCGTGCATGTCTAGCACGCGACTTTCGAAGCACTGTACCATACGACGTGTATGCACGAACTCATGCAAATCGAGCGCAAAAAAGAACGCTATTATTCCAGATTGAGCTATTCAAAGTAAACCTTGCACTTGAGAGGAAGAAGGTAGGGTTCAAAGAGTACGAGTGCTGTTGTCTCAACTCATTTGGAATGTTTTTCCGATCCTGGGCTTTATATAGTTGTTGATAGGAACCCTTGAGCCTTACCGTCCCGTACGTCTTTTTAGGCGACGTGAGTCAGTGGAAGTTAAGACCTCTTGACACCTAAAAGCACTATGGTAAAATACAAAGTACCTTTTTATTTTAATAGTAGACGTAATCCATGTAGGAGTTGAGAGCCTTCTAGACATTGGAAAATACTTACAACAGTATTTTTTTACATGTAATTCTGGTCTGGTTATCTTTTAGTCCTTTTCTGCGCAGAAAAAGATTTCGTCGAACTATTGGGCGCAAAAGATTGCAGTACCGTATTTTCATTTTCCAATGAATTTCGACATTCTTTCGAGAAGAAATAAATGTGAACTATTGCATAAAAGTGAAAATGCTGAAATAAATGTTATTCTTTTTTTAATGATATATATTAACTTTTCATTTTTGGAAAGTCATAAACATTCAAGGTTCTCGCATCGGTAAAATGACATGCACTAAATGCTTACGAACCAGTTCAGAAAAATGAGTGTTCCATTAGCACAGGTGATAACTCTACCCGGTCACTCAAACCAGCAGATGTATTTTTGTGGTCGTATTTATTGCAGTACTGCGGACCAAAATTTCTCAGTTTTAGCACACGTGCTCGTACTTTGTTTACAATTTTTTAAAGCTTTCGTATTTCTTGGGCGGTGTTGACCCAAAAATTGTTGCGCACATTAGAATGGGCGAAATTCTAGCTCCACTGTATGCGTCAGAGGTGCTTTAATACATTCAAAACAGCATGCATTTATTTTTAGGAGTTCTCGCTGCATTGATAAGGAGGTCATTTACATCCCGAATTTCAGCGTAGGCAGCACACCGTCATCATTTGCTAACCCCTGAAAATTCTGTTACAATGAAAAACGGATACATAAGCCAGTGATTCAATTAACGTTTGAATCGAATGAAAGGAAGTGTCTCTGTACACATAAGTTGAACCCTTATTATCATTCCGACAAATACGCTGTTTGAAAAATCTAGTACCATCTCTCAGGTTTTTATTTTCTATAGAGTTTTTGATACGGAATAAGCCGAATAAACTAACTTTTTGATAGTATGTTTTGAAAACGATTGTATCAATTTTTGTATAAGTACATGGCATTAAAATCAAAAAGGTTCTTCGCACTATTGATGCGTACATTATCTTAATTTTAGCCACTGAAAACAATGCGCAACCATTTTCAAACTGCTCTGAATATAAGCAAAGAATGAATTCCTTCATCCCTCTTTCTTATTTTCTTGATGGACTTCCTTAGATTTTTATTTAATATTTTTCATCCTTTTACAGCTACACTAATTCTTAATTTTAAAGATTCGTGATTCTGAAAATACTAAAAGCAACTGTGAGAGATTTCTAACATTTTCGAATTCTACAACGTTTTACACAAAAGTTAAAAATCCAACGTTTCAAACATTTGAACTTCATACCTTCTTAAGAAAATAAACAAGAACCGAGAGGTTATTTTGGGAACAAATTGAATTGCAAAGCCAGAAGTTGGACGCTAAATGAATCATACAAAATTTTCAGATATACCGTAATTTTTAATGAAAAAATATTGTTAATGTCTGTGAGCTTGTGACGCCTACTAGTCTTAATCAATATACGGTACAGTACAGCAGTTCTGCACGATGAAACAAGAATACACGGAGTTCGTGAGCTCCTGACCTTTTTGAGTCGAAGCTTATTGGTGCAGAATTCAGGTCAGTTTTTGGGGATTTAGGATTTCAGAATGGGAAGCGAACCGTCTGGAGTTCTAGACCGTCATGCTAAGGCTCTGTAACACCGAAGGGACAAGGGTAGTTCAGTCCCCTTTTTCTGCAGTTTTTTTTGTGCGCAGATTTGCCATTGCGTGACGAACGGGATTTTCCCCCAGCAGCAGCGTCACCAACATAGCAACGGGAATCTGGGCGAAGTTTCCGGAAGTTTTCCGCTTGTCTTGCGACTGGAAAGATCCCCACTGTTCAACTACTGTAGTACTATTGCGTGTACCACTATTACGAAACTTGAGACTTGTTCTGTGGCTATTCCTGGGCACCATTCGGACAACAAGGAAATTGGCAAAAGAATTTGCGCTTTCTTTTATGGCTCTTCAATGCTAACCTTCGAACAGAGAGTTTCCGTACGGTCCATTGAAGAAGTCGATGCATGGTATTGAGAAAACCTGGACGATAGAGAACTCCGCAAGCCGATTTCTCGGCAAATGCTTGTTGAATAAATGTACTTTTCAAATAATTCGTTTTTCTGTTGAAAAATCCTGATTAAAACGAAGCTACCAACGCAAAACAGCTGATTTTGTTCACCCTTGTATTCATGCTACGGAAAATCGATATTAAAAAGAGCTATAGCACAGATAAAAAGGAGTGATTTCTCGAAATATCTGCAACTATACATTGCAATTTTTCCTATTAAACCCCACTTTCTTGTTTTCGGTGCTCGTTTTTTTCTGACAGAAAAGAGGCAAAAAATTCGCATAGAATGACGTGCGCCTGCATGTTAAGTTCACACTTGAAGAATATGCTACTGTACTATTTTTTTTTTATCTCAAAGATAGAAGGTTCTGAAAATTACTTTCATCGAGAGTGAGAGTATGAATGTGAAGTTTTTAAAATCTGGGGAAAGTCGCTGATTTTCAAATCGTCAAGTGAGAAATTCGCCAGAGAGAAGGCGAATCTGAATCTGGATATTTATTTTTCTGCATAAATTGGTAATATTCGAGTGTTAGGGCATATATTAAGAGCAGTGTGTAAAAGTACGGCTAAGATTTTTTCAACTAAGTATATTGTTGTTTTTGCTTGTTGGAGAAACGTAAAAGGGAATGATTGCGGAACTTAATTTTGCATGTAAAATATTTTACAGATGGCCCGGAAAAATTGGATTGCATTGAGATTTCATTGCTTGAGTCGAATAGAAAAGCGAAGGCAATGAAAAAAAAAAAATCTCGGTCGAGATATCTGGGATTCCCTCCTGCTTTCCCTGATGGAATTCGCGTGGCGATTTTCCACCTAATTTATATTCACGAAAGATATACACTACGGAGGTAATGCAATGCTGCCATCCTTGGGAACTCGGAATGGCAGGGCATGCAGAAAAATCCGCTGCACTCAGTCACCTTCAATTCTGGAGAACTGTGGATTTTCGTGATACCATTTTATGTTTCATGGAAAAATAAAATTATCATCTGATATTCCATAGGAGTTGAGAGCCTTCTAGACATCGGAAACTACTTACAACAGTACGTTTTTTTTTTTTTACATGTAATTCTGGTGTGGTTATCTTTTAGTCCTTTTCCGCGCAGAAAAAGATTTCGTCGAACTATTGGGCGCAAAAGATTGCAGTACCGTGCAGTATTTTCATTTTCCAAGGAATTTCGACATTCTTTCGAGAAGAAATAAATGTGAGCTACTGTATTGCATAAAAGTGAGAACACTGAAATAAATGCTATTCTTTTTTTAAATTACATATACAGTATTAACTTTTCACTTCTCGAAAGTCATAAACATTCAAGGTTCTCGCATCGGTCAAATGACATGCACTAAATGCTTACGAACCAGTTCAGAAAAATGAGCGTTCCTTTAGCACAGGTGATAACTCGACCTTGTCACTCAAACCAGATGTATTTTTGTGGTCGTATTTATTGCAGTACTGCAGACTAAAATTTCTCAGTTTTAGCACACGTGCTCGTACTTTGTTTACAAATTTTTAAAGCTTTCGTATTTCTTGGGCGGTGTTGACCCAAAAATTGTTGCGCACATTAGAATGCGCGAAATTCTAGCTCCACTGTATGCGTCAGAGGTGCTTTAATACATTTAAAACAACATGCATTTATTTTTAGGAATTCTCGCTGCATTGATAAAGAGGTCATTTACATCCCGAATTTCAGCGTACGCAACACACGTCATAATTTGCTAACCCCTGAAAATTCTATTGCGCTGAAAAACGGATACATAAGCCAGTGATTCAATTAAAGTGTGAATAAAATGAAAGGGAGTGTCTCTGTATGCTTGGGTTGAACCCTTAACATCATTCCTACAAATCCGCTGTTCGACAAATCTTCTTTCAAATTTTTTTATTTTCTATAGAGTTTTTGCTACGGAATAAGCCGAATAAACTAACTTTTTGATAGTGTGTTTTGAAAACGATTGTTTCAATTTTTTATAGCTATATGGCATTAAAATCAAAAAGGTTCTTCGCACTATTTATGCGTACATTATCTTAATTTTAGCAGCTGCAAACAATGCGCAACCATTTTCAAACTGCTCTGAATATAAGCGAAGAATGAGTTCCTTCATCCCGCTTTTTTATTTTCTTGATGGTCTTTCTTCGATTTTTATTTCATATTTTTCTCCCTTTTATAGCTACACTAATTTTTAATTTTAAAGATTCGTAATTTTGAAAATACTAAAAGCAACTGTGAAAGATTTCTAACATTTTCGAATTCTACAACGTTCTACACAAAAGTTAAAAATCCAACGCTTCAAACATGTGTACTTCATACCTTCTTAAGAAAATAAAATAAGACCCGAGAGGTTATTTTGGGAACAAATTGAATTGCAAAGCCAGAAGTTGGACGCTAAATGAATCATACAAAATTTTCAGATATACCGTAATTTTTAATGAAAAAATATTGTTAATGTCTGTGAGCTTGTGACGCCTTCTAGTCTTAATCAATATACGGTACAGTACAGCAGTTCTGCACGATGAAACAAGAATACACGGAGTTCGTGAGCTCCTGACCTTTTGAGTCGAAGCTTATTGCTGCAGAATTCAGGTCAGTTTTTGGGGATTTAGGATTTCAGAATGGGAAGCGAACCGTCTGGAGTTCTAGACAGTCATGCTAAGGCTTTGTAACACCGAAGGGACAAGGGTAGTTCAGTCCCCTTTTTCTGCAGTTTTTTTTTGCGCAGATTTGCCATTGCGTGACGAACGGGATTTTCCCCCAGCAGCAGCGTCACCAACATAGCAACGGGAATCTGGGCGAAGTTTCCGGAAGTTTTCCGCTTGTCTTGCTACTGGAAAGATCCCCACTGTTCAACTAGTACTATTGCGTGTACCACTATTACGAAACTTGAGACTTGCTCTGTGGCTATTCCTGGGCACCATTCGGACAACAAGGAAATTGGCAAAAGAATTCGCGCTTTCTTTTATGGCTCTTCAATGCTAACCTTCCAACAGAGAGTTTCCGTACGGTCCATTGAAGAAGTCGATGCATGGTATCGAGAAAAACTGGACGATAGAGAACTCCACAAGCCGATTTATCAGCAAATGCTTGTTGAATAAATGTACTTTTCAAATACAGTAGTTCGTTCTTCCGTTGAAAAATCCTGATTAAAACAAAACGCAAAACAGCTGATTTTGTTCACCCTTGTATTCATGATATGGAAAATCGATAATAAAAAGAGCTATAGCACAGATAAAAATGAGTGATTTCTCGAAATATCTGCAACTATACATTGCAATTTTTGCTATAAAATCCCACTTTCTTGTTTTCGGTGCTCGTCTTTTTTCTGACAGAAAAGAGGCAAACAATTCGCATAGAATGATGTGCGCCTTTGTATTAAGTTTACACTTGAAGAATATGCTACTGTACTATTTTTTTATCTCAAAGAAAGAAGGTTCTCAAAATTACTTTGATCGGGAGTGAGAGTATGAATTTGAAGTTTTAAAAAGCTGGGGAAAGTCGCACATTTTCAAATCGTCGTGAGAAATTCGCCGGAGAGAAGGCGAATCTGAATCTGGATATTTATTTTTCTGTATTGGTAATATTCGAGTGTTAGTGCATATATTAAGAGCGGTGTGTAAAAGTACGGCTAAGATTTTTTCAAGTACGTACAGTATATTGTTTTTTTTGCTTGTTGGAGAAACGTAAAAAAGAATGATTAAGGAACTTAATTTTGCATGTAACATATTTTACAGATGGCCCGGAAAAAGTCGATTGCATTGAGATTTCATTGCTTGAGTCGAATAGAAAAGCGAAGGTAATAAAAAAAAAATCTCGGTCGAGATATCTGGGATTCCCTCCTGCTTTCCCTGATGGAATTCGCGTGGCGATTTTCCACCTAATTTATATTCACGAAAGATATACACTACGGAGGTAATGCAATGCTGCCTTCGAACCCCGACCAGGACCAAAGTACTGCAGTGGCAGATACAACCAATTTCTTGATTTCTCCGGGGATCCGGGTCCGGGGAAATTAGGAAAATGAATCGATTATGTACACTCGAACAACGCGGGGAAAACACGACTTCGGAGAGGGCCCCATACAGTACTCTACATGTCCGGCCTTCGACATTTCTCCCCCAACAAATTTTCCTTTTCCCGGGTTCGACAGCGTCGACGACGACGAGGACGAAAATTCGACGCTAATCGACAGTGGAACTAAATCAATTACGTGACGAACGAGCAGTTGTCGAGCTCCGTGTCTGCATTCAAACTTTGCGGGGGGTTCCAGGTTAGCTATTTGTCTACAGGGTTGGCTGGAAAAATTTATTGTATGGAATCGTCTTATTAATTTCTCAATTGCACTAAGAAACCAGCGAGAAAAACTGCTGAAGTCATACATCAGGACGTTGAATGTTCCTCCAAGAAAAGAACGATAATCTAGGTATAGGTGCTCCATCAGAAAAGTTTTGAACGAATTGGAATCACCCTCAAAGCGGAAAAACTAACGTTGTGCCTCAACTTTTCGAAAAAAAAATCGTAATAGATTGCCTGAAAACCACACATTTTTGAGGAAAAATAGTCGAATTTGTTCAAAGAAAGATAAAATCAATCAAAATTGAGTAATCACTGTACGGGCGTCAGAAAAATAAAAAAAATACACATATACTCGTATCCAAGCATGCACTGAGAAATTTCCTGAATAAAGTCCCTCGACTGGCGCTTTTCTTTTACAGAATCAAGGTTTTATCCTTCCTCATTATTCATTGGCTCAATTTTTTTCCTATTAAATAATTGTGATTATACAGGCCATAATTTTTTTCGCTACTACTCCGAATACCTCAAATATGGACCGCACCCAACTTCATGGTTTTTTTTTTGTGGGAAAAAGTGCAGCCCATTTGTTGCAAAAATTAGAACGACGTCGACTCGATCTTTGTCGTTAAGGGTCATCGAATTTTCTTCGTCGTTCATCAAATTTTTATTTTTATCGTTTTTGGCGACAGTTTTATCGGTTAAGTGAACATTGAGACGGTGAGTCGATACTCATAAAATGAGAACCGTCCCGCCATGCTTGATTTTGAACATGTTTTGGTGAATTTTTCTTTCTTTCTGGCACGTGAATCAGCTCAACTTTATCCCCGACAGATTCAATGCCCAGCATGTCTTGGCAAACTCCAACAATGGAATTGTACCTCGATAAAAATCAGAAAAAAATTATCTCGATCGTAGTAAAGGTCGAATCGAATGACTGTCCCGGGAAAGCGCAAACGTTTGCTTTCACGAGATTCGAAGGTTAAGGCGAATGAATGTTTGAAAGACTATGAGAGGCAGGAAATATATTTTGGTTACCCTATTTACAGGGGCGTCTACTCACTGGAAACTGGCGGATGATTTGATCAGGGATCGATTCTCTTGCTTCGCTTCCGGCCATGGACTCTACGCGTCCGTGGAAATTTTCTCCATTACTCAGCTCTGTTGGGATACACCATAATACCAGTGGGCATTGAATCATTTATCGGTGTTTCTCCGAAAGCGTGCCTATTGGCAGCGAACGTTTCTCGTCTTGCCGGAATTTTAATCGAATTTGCTTGGATTGCTTTGCTGGAGGGCGAAGAATAAAAAATAAAAAAGCCACGCCCGGGGTTTGTGACCCGGAACTGTTGAATCAGGTTCCTTTAGGGCGAAAATTCTCATCAAAGTCTTTACAAAATCCCATCAGACACCTCCGAGAATGATCGAGGGAAAGCTCATCTTACTGCATTCATTCCGTCAAAAAAAAAAAAAAAAACAATCGACGAAGATGCTCGCATGCTTTTAAATTATGTTTTCAAGGTAAACCATCTGATTTCTTTGATGAACACAGGCATCCAACAATTCTCAAGGAATGACATGAAAATTACGATGAAGCAGGATACTTGAGGAGGTTATTCGAATTAAAAACAGGGTAAAGAATTATTTATAACTTATTTCTTAGATGTATTTTAAGATACCCAATGCAGGGTCGACCAAAAAGCCAACGAATTTGGAAGCTGTCTCTTTAATGGCTCAAGTGTCAAAATGAAAAAAATGCATTGTAAAACGAAGTTCATGTAATTATAATTGATTTTCTCAATTCTGTGTTTTATATTGCATTAATACGAGCAGCACAAGTAATAGAAAAATAAGAGAAGAACTGGACATTTACGCTTTCTTGCGAAATTCGGCAGTAGCGTTTGGGTTTGGACATCGGTTGTCCCAACTCACAAATATGAGCGTCTTTGATTGCCTTTCGAAATCAGGCACTTTTTTTTTGAAATTTTTCGTTGCAGCATAATGTATTTTCAGGGAATTTTCCCTCTGTTTGCATGCAGGACAAGGATATAGGATGACAAGGATAATGTGTTTTTTCAGTTGTGGCTGAATGTAGCCTTCCTGTCATCAATATCGCCCCTGGGGGAAAAAATACTATATATTTCCAAATAATTTTTTGTTTTCATTGCAGAAGCGACCGATGGATCGATCGATAAATTCGCTAATTACAGTATTTTAGAGGGTAATCTCTGAGTTTTTTTCATGCTCCATTTCAGGAAATGAAAGCTTTAAATTTAACAGAAGAAGCGAATTCTATGGCAGATGTATTTTTCGTTTCCATATAATGTTAGAATGAAAATCACTCAGCTCCAGATTACTTTTAAACGCCTGTCAGAACGCATTGCATTTTTAAATGGAGAGACCTTTTTTTTTTAAACTTCGCTAAAAAATCAGATGACATGACTTCTATGGCATATTTATGGTTTCTTTAACATACACTGGTGGAATTAAAATCGCTCGAGGTGGTTGATGAAATCTGTTCCATGCCTGTTCTTGCGCAAGTAAAAAGCAAGGACTCGTCGTTCAGATGCGCGGAGTTTTCGATCGAAATTTTCCTGTTCCTTCCAAGAAAATGATCACGGATTGCCAAAGCTGTTTTTTTTTCTTTCATTTTCATGTGTTACGGAAGTGCGCTATCAACGAGTAAAAAAATTCCCCAAAAAAAATTTTTTTTTATTATTTTCTTTTTACTAGAGCAGAACATTTCTAGAGAGCATTGCTCTGAGAAAAAACTTTAACCCCCCCCCCCCCCCAAAGATTAAAAAAAATTAAAGACCTGGAATAATTTTACTAGAGCAGAACATTTCTAGAGAGCATTGCTTTGAGAAAAAACTTTCACCCCCCCCCCCCCCCAAAGATTAAAAAAAATTAAAGACCTGGAATACATAAAAATGATCACTTTGTACAGTTCCAGATCACTTTTGAAAACCTGTCAAAAACGCGTTGCATTTACATGTGAACAGCACCTCTATCTTTAAAACTCGGCTTTAAGAAATTCGAAAATATGACCTCCATGGCATATTTATGGTTTCGTTGTCATACTCTGCTGGAATGAAAATCGCTCGAGGTGGTAGGCAAAATCAGTTTCACACTTGTCCTTGCGCAAGTAAAAAGCAAGGACTCGTCGATCAGGTGCCCAGAGTTTTTCGATGCAACTTTTCTGTTCTTTCCAAGAAAATGATGACGGATCACCCAACTTGCATTTTTATTTTCCTTCCATTTTTTATGTGTTACAGAAGTGAGCTCTCCAAGAGATGAAAATTTACCCAAGAAAAATGAAAAAAAAAATCAAAATACTTTTATTTTTAGAGCGCAGAACATTTTCAGCAAACATTGATGTGAGAAAAAATGTTCTCCCTCCACAGATCAAACAATGCAGACTCAAAATACAGAAACATGATCACCTTGAGCAGTTCCGGATTACTTTTGAAGGCCTGTCAGAAACGCATCTTATTTAGATATGGGCAGCGCTTTTTTTTTCAAAACTTGGCTGGAAAAAAAAGGAGATATGGCATATTTTTTGGTTTCGTTATCATACATTTGTGGAATGGATATTGCTCGAGGTGGTTGATGAAATCAGTTCCACACCTTTTCCTTGCGCAATGTGAAAAGCAGCAAGGACTCGTCGATCAGTTTCCCGGAGCTTTTCACTGCAAGTTTTTTCTCTTCCTTCCAAGAAATAATCACCGATTACCAAAGTTACCTTTTTATTTTCCTTCCTTCAATATATATATATATATATTTATTTTTTTTATCTGTTACGGAAGTGAACTATCCGACGTGGATCCGATTTCCCAGAACTTTTCCCCCCAAGAATTCCCTCTCGGGAGGCACTCAGACGATGAGGCTCTCAGGGGGTCCGGCGCCCGTCAAGTTATGAATTCCCCGACGCTGAGGGAAACGCTCGGTGCGTGCATTTGAGTCAGCAGCATCAGCGAGTCTCTCCTGGTTCTTGCTGCTGGTGGGTGTTGGTTGCAGTGCCAACCGCGATTCCCTGCTGCTTCGGACACGATCTCGAGGCTTCTCGGAATACTGCATCGCCGCCAAGGCCCCCGTGCTCATTACCATCATTTGAACATCTGTTTCGGCACGGGGAAACAAAAGACACACACATGCACGCATGCACACGGAGGAAATGAAAATTAAATCGTCGGGAGCCACGGAGAAAATCGAGTACGGTTGTATACTGTGCTATGTGACCAGCAACAGTAAGTTGCGATAGTTCTGTATATGCCAACCAGATGAAAAGGTGCGATTGGTCAGATTTTTCAACTATAATAGCGTATGTAGGTACGGTCATTTTAAATGTATTTCGATTTTGTCCAGTCCAATCATGTTCAAGTATTTTACGTTTGCATTGTACAGGTTTACATGGCAAAGCTGGGGAAACAAAATTAAAAAAACACATAGGGAAAGAGGAGGAAATGAAAATTAAGTTGTGGGGAGCCACAGAGAAAATGAGTTAGGTTGTACTTTACCACACGACCAACAGAAACCAGATAAGGTGCCGTTGACCTGAAATTACTAAATTTGTATCCTGCGTAAGCGCTTGTTTAAGCATTCAATGTTTATAAAGAGGAAGAGCTTTCAAAATCTTTTGTTAGGAAATCTTTAACGCACATTATATCCTAATTTAAGTTTTGAAGAAAAGATGCCGTCCACATATAAATGCGAAGCATTTCTGACTGGCCTGTAAAAGACATCTGGAACTGTTCAAGCTGATACGTTTTTTTTTATTCCAAGTTTGCATTCTTCAAACCTTTTTCGGGTGTTTGTTTTTCTCAGCGAAAATCTAGATACATTTTGCTGAGTATTTTCTGGACCTTCAAATAAAGAAACTATTTCAAATTGTACTCATTTTCATGAGTTCAGTTTTATCCTCAGGCAAAACGTTTCGAAATGTATCTCAATAATTGAGCTATTGACGGTTCATTTGACCAAAGCATTCCATGCTGATCTTACCTAGAGCCTTTAACAAGCCTAGCTAAACTAACGCAAGACAAACTCTAGCTTCTAACTTAGCCTTGACATTTTTATCTCAATCAGAAACCTGACCTCATCTAATGCCCTCCAAACCCAACCGAATACCCAACCTAAAGTAATATCAGATCTTACTTTACTTTTGAAAATCAGTAAATCCAAGTCCTGCGTTTGGTAATGAAGTACAATACTATTTTAAAACTCCAAGGTCACTCATTTGGTGGTCAATCACGTATTACTGCCACTAGACCCAAAAATATCATGACAATTTGGAAACAAGACCCGCCAAAAAATAGCTTTCACAAGCATCTGTCAGAGGGTGCTTGAATGAACAATACATATTTCCCCCATCTCGTTCAGGTTTAGAACTGCACTTGGAGGGGTACCTTGGTTATGGTCTGGTATCTGCGGGTTATGGAGAATCCCGAGGGTCCAAGAGATTGCTCATAAAATTTTTACCATTCCATTGAAACCCACACATGTCTTGCTCTGCAATATTTTGTTCGCGTACGAAGAAATCGACCAGTTCACTTCTGCTCAGTAATAAGTCACGTGTGGTGTAAGAAGATACATTGAACGTGTCTTTCAATGATGAACCGGGTGAAAATGAAACTCGTAAAATAAAATAAAGCCACTGGAATCCCGACGATCGTTTAAAGTTTTTTTTTCACAGGCAGACTTATAAAACAAGGCCTTTTTACTGATTGGATTCTACACATCGATATTTGCATTTCGTAACATTCCTTCCCTTGAAGATCCTCATAAACACGGAAGAGTAGAAATCGCGGAAGCAAAAGATTGAATACCATGGAAGAATACACGTGACGAAAATGCGATTCCTTGAGTAATAGGAAATATTTCATGTCATCTCGTCAAAGCGCGAAGATCATCTTTTGAAAGAGGTGAAACTGAAAAAAAAAATTTTGAAAAGAAAATGCATACTACGCACAAAAATTTCTCAAATCCCATCCGCTTCCAGGAAAAACTGTATGTTAGTATATGCTGGGCAGTGATTCAAAGAACCGACAAAAAATTCCTCTGACTATTGTGGCAAGTTGATTGAAAACTAGGCATTCGTCAAAAAGTTTGACTTCCCGGAATTCCGCTCGAGAAACAGTAACAATCACCATCATCGCCTGAAAATGAGGAGGTTCCCTTCCTGCGCAACGTACCCATTCCGCAGATGGATTTCCTGGCCCATTCCGCCCTTGGCCCGGGCACCGGTCGCGGTGATCTATGCACCAACTTGTTGCCACAATTGATTACCTGGCCCTGGGGCGGGGAACAAGCAGCATGTGCGAACTTGAACCCTGGGATTCCTCGCTGTTAGACGCCCCGCGGATCGCCAGAAATCACGGCTCTGCCGTCATTCAGAAAACCGGACTCCTGTTATCTTCTTCGACCGATGCGAAACAGGAATGCATCAAGCTCGTAAATTTCGCATGAGTTTCTTCCCTTGTTCGCGCTTCACATTTACCCGTTAGCGAGCTGCGTCAGTAAAAGGGCTGGTGAAATGCAACTCAAACCCCCCAATTTCGAGAATCATGGAAAGTTCCCCTTTTAAGGGAAATTGGGAGACCGTAAACGAACAAATCACACGCATCGAGCCATATATCGTTAAGTATCAACTAGCGCTAGGCTAACGACATATTTTCAGGTGATTTCGCTGCAAACAATACCAGGGTTTTCTTGTGCACATAGGTAAATCTATAGTAAAGGTAAAGAAAACGAAGTGTGCTTCTGTTTGTCAAGATAAATGAGAGAAAATTGAAATGCGGGCGGACTCTCTCTACAAAAAGCTTGTCTACAATCATTATATCTGTGTGGCGATTCTTTTTTCTCCCTCAGGGTTTATAACTTCTCATGTTATAGGGGTTCTGAACAACAAAATTCTCTCTACAATGAATATTTTCCAGTCCCTTCCGTTTCATTATAGAGAGAGACCACCCGTATCTGAAGACGTGAAATCTGAAGCAATGCTGTAATATCAAGTTTTCATAATACAGTACTTCACACATTTCTTCAGCCGAAATCACAATATCAGCACATACAACAGCACGAAGAGTGGAAGACTGCAGCCAAAAAAGAGCATACATAAGAAAGAAGCTTGTAAGCATACAACAGAATTGAAAATCCTGAAAGAGAACCCATGACGAGTTCGAACTTTTAGAAACGTGTTCATAAAACGATTACTGCTCTGAAATATCCTGAGATCAGCCTTCCTTTATTTGTGAAATTACATTCAATGATGGACAACCACACATATTTCAATAGGAAGCCAAATTGATTGATTCGTTCGATAGGATTGTAGCAGGGGTCAAACTTTTCGAGACAATGCATCATATACAGTATATACTTATAAATAAATAATGTTGCTAGAAAAAAGAATCCAAAAAATTATCCAATAAAACATGAAAACGGTTTCAAATTTTGACGTAGGTGATATTGGGGGATTTTAAAACAAAAGTCATGTTTCTTAATTTATTCAACTTTCATGAAGTCTCCAGAAAAACTTATCTTTGATTCTATTTATTTTGCGTCTAAAAAGGAATTGTAAAACAATGAGAAACTGTGCCTCTGAGAGTCGGAAACAATTCAAGTTTGCAATTGTTCCAAGTCTCAATTTATTGAATTTTGTGGCCCTGGACAAGCATCGAAACCTCTGATTTCCATCAAACTAAGTTAAAAGGTGGACTCTCTCTACAATGGAATAAAATAACGGGGAAAAATGCGCAATAGAGAGAATTTCGTTGCAGACAACCTCTTCA